>CM068319.1:29963958-30013958 GCA_034766995.1 Acanthacorydalis orientalis
TCTAAAAAAATCGACCTAACGAAACATAAAGTAAAACCAACTAATTTTGTATTAACAATTAATATATGCTTTAGTTATTAATTCAAAAAAAAGGTATTATATATATATATATATATATATATATATATAACGAATATATTGTGATCAAAAATTCATTATGCTGACATTTTACTATTTATATACAGCAATGTTGCGAAATTCTAAAACTAAGTATTATATAATTAGGTTGATCGTGTATATATATATATATATATATATATTAGGGGGCTTCTCCCCCTACTCGCTGCGCTCGGCCACTTGTCAATTAGAAGCCTAATGTAACCGAACGAAACAATATACATATTTTTTAAAACTTATTTATGTCTATATAATCATTATCGCAGACAGATTGCAACGTTGCTGTTCTATATATAAGATAAATATATTGAGTACCATGAAAGCTTGACACCATAAAAAATAAGTCGACGTCATCGAAAATTTTTTGTGGATAATTTTGATTATATATATATATATATATATATATATATATATATATATATATATGTAGAGAGGGAGAGAATACGAATAGAGAGAAATATTTTGTGTATTAAATGGCTTTTTATTTTATTTAGATGTGACAAGTTTTTTGTCTTAAAAGCAGCATTGGTATAATTAAATTTTATTTTGAAATTTAATATTTATTTCAGTCTCTTTTTACTTTTACAAAGGCTTCTATAAGTTCAGATATACGCACATTTAAGAAATCTAAGAAATATTTTTGTCAGGTCTTTTGATTTTTTCTGCCAAAATTCCTCAACAATAACAGAG
This sequence comes from Acanthacorydalis orientalis, assembly GCA_034766995.1. NCBI lineage: Eukaryota > Metazoa > Arthropoda > Insecta > Megaloptera > Corydalidae > Acanthacorydalis > Acanthacorydalis orientalis. Next base: position 29,964,766 of record CM068319.1, read on the forward strand.
TTCACGTGTGTGTGTTATTGCTGTTGTTGTTGCTATTTGGAGTTTTGGAGAGCTTCGACAGCTGGTATGATTAGCGTCCGGTGTGTCATTGTATCTAAATGTTATCTTTAAGTGTATATAATGAAAAAAATGAAATCAAATCAATGAAAAAACTAAATCCAAATATTATTACATTAATAATTATCCGACAATTGATTTTTTTACATCTAACAAATTGTGTACTAAAAATGACAATAAAATATATTTCTTTTTACGTTTTTGTATTTTTTTAACATACGTTTAATGTTATATAAAATAATAAATGTATATAAAATAATCATGTAATTGAAAATATTAATAAAGCAGAATGTCTATCTGCCTATCTACCTATCTGTCTCTCTCTCTCCTTATATATATATATATATATATATATATATATATATATATATATATATATATATATATATATATAACGTAGCCGTATTCAATCCAATATCACAATACGATTAGAGTTATATTGCGATTCTCACCTATTTAAAATTCAGCATTCTAGAGAGATCGAGAAAAATCCACAAAGTTTTAATATAGCGATACTACATCGTACTGTTAACATGTATATATGGTGACAATGTGTGTCCATTGCGGTGGCATATTTTGTCTCAAAATCTTTCAATCGACGCAAAGAGTTCGAACATAAATTTCACTGCACATGCTTTTACTAGTAACCCTCATGTTACCACCCTACATCAAGTTTTAGCGTAGATGTAAGCATATCACAATGTGCTTGCAGCGACGTCGTGGTCAATGCCTACATTTCGCTTCGAGCTCAACATCTTTATTTGTAGATAATACATATTATATATATATATATATATATATATATATATATATATATATATATATATATATATATATATATATATAAAGTAAAACAAATTTAATTTATAAATTGTCTTTATCAAACGTATTTTCTTTAATCAAAGGCATTAAAGTAATATTTTTGTATTATTATATTTGTATTAATATATTTGTAGTATTATTTATAGATAATACATTATATATATATATAAAGTAAAACAAATTTAATTTATAAATTATCTTTATCAAACGTATTTTCTTTAATCAAAGGCATTAAAGAAATATTTTTGTATTATTGATTATTTGATTATTATTTAAGATATTTTAGCTTATCTTTTATTTCGATTCTTTGTTAATATCCATTTATCGATATATATATATATATATATATATATATATATATATATATATTTATACATTTTTTATTTGTGGTTTTGTCTTAACTATTCTTCATATTGTGTTATGTAAAATCATTTTTCAACTACTTCGATATATTTCATGTATGAAAAAGTTGTCTAGTCATTTGTAATTTTAATGACACTTATAATAAAAGCATATTGATTTTCTAATTGTGCAGTACTCTCTGCAATTATGGGATTGCACAATATAACTTTATAGTGCTGATTGCATATTTGTTTATGAACTTTCATTCTCTATAGCCATAACATGGATATATTCTTAATAAGTGTAGTACATTTTCTTTTAAATCTTCCTACATGAAAAACATTATATATATATATATATATATATATATATAAGAAGAATAGTTATTAATAACAAATTAATGAGAGACAAACCATAAATAAAAATCTATATAAAACAAATCTATAAATAGAATAAGAAAAAAATAATATTTAGACTGTTTTATAGTGAAATTTTCTTATTAATATAGTAGTATTTCACTTATTATGTAGTATTTCACTTAATAATAACACTAATAAATAAGAGAAAATATGTCTTAAAAATTTGATTTTGTTAGTTTCTGGTTGAAAATACAATATTTATAAATTTTAAAGAGAAATACATTTTATACATTCATAATTTTTCATATCATTATTTTCTTAATATTGTTCTAAAAGTATGTGTACATTCTGATTCGGTGTATTAGAAATTCAGTTTACAGAATTTATATTTACACATGATAATTTAATTTTTAAAAATAAAAACGTTTTTATACATACATATATATATATATATATATATATATATATGTGTGTGTGTGTGTGTGTATATAATATATAATGTACATTTGTGTGTTAAAACGAACTGACTTTTAAGTTTATAAAAGTCAGTGCAGTTATTTGTATTTGTACATTTCATTTTGACAAAATGTTTGTAATCAATGTTCCTTAGAAACGTTATTTGATCATGAAAAAAAAAGAAAAAAAATGTTGGTATCGTAAGTCGAGCGCGTAAGGTCAATGTTCTTTACAAGTTTGTGTTACGGCGTCTTGAAGTTGTGTCTTGCAACAAAGATATATGCTGTATTTGTCTAAGCAGTGACGTTTAATGGTTCGTTGTAAGTTGATTTTCTAAGATTAATTATGTTGTATTTCAGTTATTTCCTGTTATGCATATTTTTTTAAATAAATATATTTATTATTCAGTTCAAAGTATTTTATTTGTTGAATGAAGTCGAATTTTTCAGAAAATTTGATGAATTATATATTAAAAGTTTTGTATTTAGGAATAACTTGAATAGTATAATTTCAGAAATATTTATCAGTGATGTTATTTGATTTTATAAATAACAATTATTGCATTTTAAACAAGCAATAGAATAAAACTAATTTGCATAGAATTGATTCAACATCCATTCCTCAATATATAACAAAACAAACATCTGCACCTACATTTAATAAAATGTATCTATTGAACAACAATGGCTCTATCTGCATATATACATATCGTTCGCCGGCAATAATGAAAGGACGGCGTTGTCAAGACCTTACGTTCAAAATTGATAAAGAGCGTCAACACACACGTTTCGTTAAAAACGCAAATTGATTTTCCCAAATCGCGAAACTCGTATGCAAAGCGTTGCCGGTCAGCAGTGGCCGATGGTCAAGCAAGCTGTCGCACACTCTCGGAGACGATGACGACAACGACTTGAGTGCGGGGCGGCGGGCGGGTGATAGAGGGAACAAGGAAGCGTGAGACGATAGACGGTTACGGCGAGGTGAGCGGCGCGGGGCGTCCGCGGATCGATGCAGCGTCCCCCTCCGCTGCTGCTGCCTCTGCCTCTTCCGCCACCGCCGCCGTCGCCGCAGCCGCCGCTCACTTTACACTTCCCGGAGGACTTTCACTCTCCGCCCGGACTGTTCCGGCGGCGCGGACTTTCTCCGGACGATGCTGTTGAGCCAGTGGCGGCGGAGAGTTTAATGCATGTGTATTTTTTTAATATATACCAAAGATTGAAATGAGAAGGAAAGTTTTCAATGTATTTTGAAAATACATACAAAAAAAATGCTTATTTTATCTTGAATAGACACTGTCAGCTTAAAAGTCCACAAATAAAAATCTAACCGATTGGAATAGATTAGTTTCTTACAAAGAAAACAGCTGCCAATACTAGTTAATCAATTTAAATGAGTGAATGGATATCTAGTTCAAGATATATTTTATCAAGGAATGTTTATTCCATCTCGATCACAATTACATAATTAAAACTAAGAACTACAATACAGGTGTACCAGCTTAACTAAATTGTAACGTTTTACTTTCAAATCTGTTCCTTTTTTTTATATTTGCATTCAGAGAAAGATTGAAATGAAGAACTTAGTATAGTTTTCTTTTGAAGACAGGTTCTAGCATTAGATTCTAGGTAGCATTAGATATTAGGTTCTAGCATTATCCTAAACACGCCTATTGTTCTTGTTTAAAAAGATTGATTAATAGATTTTAAATACAAAATAATTACAAAAAATGATAGTACAATATATATATATATATATATATATATATATATATATATATATATATATATAACTATGACATAAATGAATTAACCATTTTCTTAATGTATTTAATATAATTTTATAATAATTTACTTTAACTTACTTATAATAATTAATTTACTTTAAATGTAATTAACTTTCAGGCAGTATTAATCTTTTATTTGGTGTACTTATGTTTCTTTAGTATAAAAAAGAAATTAATTCAAAGTTAAAATCAGAAAAATGTTCAAATTCAATCCCTTAATCTTAATTTTTAATTTATTTAAAATTTTCTTGAACAAAATAAAGATATTAAATTAAATGTACACACATCTTAATTATTATTAAAAATATTCATAAAGCGTTCAATGTTTAATAATATATATGTTTAATTTGGATTGATCTATTTAATCATTTTTCATACAATATTATTTTATTTCTGAATATTCAATCATCTTAAATATAATTGAAAACGATAAAATTGTGTTCCGATTGAAAATAAGAAATTGCCTTTGTATAAAATCAATAGGATAACAAAAAAGTATTTTGTGATAAAATTAAATTAATTCAAAGTTTTGTATATTGTATATATATATATATATATATATATATATATATATATATAAAAAATTAAAGTTATTTACATACGGTGTACTATGATGATTAAAGTAAAGTTATAATGCGTATGGAAAGTGCTAATGCATTTCGTTCGAGTATAGTTTTTTTTTAAAGAAAAAGATCTGTCAAAGAAAACTTATCGGAAATATCTTAAAATATTCAATGCACGACACTGGCTAGTTTGTAATGACCACCACCGGCCGCAGGGCATGGCATGCTTGCTTCTAAACTTCACAGTGGAGATCCTGTACCGTGCAGCGTCAGAAGCATCAAGCTTCGAGTGCGTGAAAAGCGATCCAGTGGGAACGAGAGCGTTAGTGAACGCGCGACAAGTCGAAGAAGGAGGGAAACGCACGACACGCACAACGATACAAGGAAGTATTTCCTTGAAGTGCAAGGAGGAGCGAATCTATGTACGAAACGAACGCGAAAACGAGATCGAAACGCAAGAGACCTGATAGACAACGCCTGGACGCGAAGGAGAGACGGAAGAAGACGACGAAGAACAAGTGGGGCGGGGAGGGCCGCACGTGGCACACGCTCTGGGGGTGGTTCGTTCTAAACTCGCCCCCGCTGACGGCGGCAGTAGAAGTAGTATAGCGGTGGTGGTCTTCTCAGAGATCAATACCTCCTCCTCCTCCTGCACGCCACCACCCCTCGCCGCGCGGCCAGTGGCCACTTCTTAGCTCGCTCGCGATATCTGGACCAACGCACACGCACGCACACACACGAACACATACACAGTTGTGCGTGTACACGTATACAGTCGAGAACAAATACACGCGCGCGCGTAGGCTTTATACGGGAACACAACAGCGCACTGTGGGTCGATGGATGTCCATCAAACGTTGACGATTCTCTGACACCGCTGTTGCAAAGTTAGCATATTCGTATCTAAACATGAACGTTCAACTATTACATGTACACATTGAAATAATGTCGCATCAAATGTATTCCCTCCGTGTGGTACATTTTAGTTCCCGTATCGAAAACTATCGATTTAATTTTAAATGTTTAAATTCATTTTAAAGCGGTCCCGACTGAAACTGAACCCAATCGTGCACGTTTTACACTCAACTACTAAACGAATTTATACATTTTTTCAAACGTCACGCCGATCGATTTAAAGATCGATTTCGAAAAGATTACATTTTAAAAATATTTCTATTTTAAAATTCACGCTTGAATAAATAACTACGTTCAAGTATAGTGAAACAGATATATGCTTTTAGCAATAAAAGGACATCTTTTTAACTTTTCAATCGGACATGTCTGAAATTTTACTTAGAAAAACTTTTATTGTTTCCAAACTCTCTATTAATCGATATAAATAACAATGAATAAATAAGATATTTGAGAATACTTTTTTCATTATTAATAATACACATACGTGGAAAAATGAGCTTATTACAAAATAAATACTAATTTAAAAAAAATTAACGGATGCATACATGTTTATTTTATATTAATTTATATCAATTTTTATTTTTTGTTAACTTAAAAATTACTGAACTAGTATTGAAATATATTAAGAAACAAATGTGGATATTTTAAACATTCTATTGAACATTAAACATTGTAATAAATAAGAATCATTTTTTTAATTAAATACCAAGACTGATTTTAAAATAAGAAACACCTTGTATTTACACTGAAGTATAAAATAATAACAAAGATTATTATATAACGAGATTTCTAAAAGAACAAGTTTTTTATTTTGTATATTTTTGTTTAAATATTATTGAAGTGAAATATATTTTCCACAGACAATTCGTCGCGGACTTTTAAATTAACTTTCAATTTTCAGGACTTTGTTTTTTATAATTTGATTTATTTCTCATTCAGTTTTAACTTCTGTCTGATTAAAAAAGGATATTTATAATGTCACAAATTCATTAATTAATAATTTTCAATAAATAAAATATAAAAATTCAATAGAAATTGTTAAAATTTATGGTGTTTACCATACCTTTAATATTCCAATAAAACATTTCGAAATTTGAACTTATTTACTTTTGAACGATTCTTTAAAGAAGACAACTATTAGAAGTATTAACAACATTACTAACTATAGTTTTATTGAGTGCTTCGTAAACTATGACTTAATTTTGATAGATTATGTTTGATTACATTGATTACATGACACAATATACAATGCAAATTCCTGCAGTAATCACATAAAGGCTAAAGCTTGTTGGATTCAAAGCCACATCATAGAGAACAAGTGATGCTTCTAATTTATCAGTTCTCTTGAATCCGAAGCCACATCATAATGAGTGATGATGCTTCTATTATGTAAGTTTACATGATAAATGTAAATGCATTGCCTTTTAATACGAATTTAATCATTTGTGATGTAAACCATGTTTGTATTTGTATCGGCTAATGTATTTATTAAATATAGAGTATATATATATATATATATATATATATATATATATGATGTGTGTATCTTTAAAAAGTATTCATATCAAAAGTATTTATCAATGTAAATAAAATTTATTCTTTTTTATTTCAACACATTTTGGTAGATGAATTAATGTAAGCTGGTTTTTAACAAACAATGTCTAAATTTTATATACTGTTAAAGTTAACTATGTTTAACAAGTAAAATAAAATCAATGCTTGGGATACAAACATAAATAGACCGTTTGCAGTCCTTTAATACGGTCAGTAGGTTGCGATTATGTCACCATTGACTAATATTTAATTTAAAAAATGAAGAGAAAAACGAATATTTACATAATTGTCAATTCATTTTTCAAATGAAATTACTTAAAATAATAAAACTGTTTTAACGTAGTGGAGTTCATTGATAAGATACTAGTAAATAAATCAACTTAAAATATTCTTTTTTTATATACAAAAAAAGTTATACTTATTGTTGTACAATTCGTTCTACAGCATTTAAATTGTGTATATTCCAATAACAATAAGCAGTTATTTAAAAACAAGTCACAAAATAACATAAAATCACAAATATTATATTAATCTTGACAATTTATGTACACTACACACGACAGAAAAATTGGCGAATAGTACATTTTTATTCTAAATATTTTCAAACACGAAACTTATAAAAGCTGTACGTAAATCATAAATAATTTATAATTTTATGCCACAGTGATGTTTATATTTATATATATATATATATATATATATATATATATATATATATATATATATATATATATATATATAAGTGAAAAATACTTTGTCAAACAGTAAATATAATGATGTTTGTAGGAATTGTTTATTTTTCTTCATTACTGTTTCAAAAATAACTATATGATATGCTTCTATAGACACACACACACACATATATATATATATATATATATATATATATATATATACATATATGCATGTATTTATAGTATAGTATTTAAACAAAAAATGTAAATTATTATATTGCAATAAATATTAAACAACGAAAATGTAAGAAAGAATAATTATTTGTAAATACAATTATGAAATTTAAATAAAATTACAATATAAATAATTCAAAAAAAACTTTCATAAACTGAACACTTGAAAGAAAAGACATACAACACGAAAAAACAAATAATCCGTTTTTATCGCTTAAATACTCAAAATATTCTATGCTATAATGATATATTTTTTATATCAAATGATCATAATGCTGTTTTTCTAAAAAATGAAACAAAATTAAAAGAAAAAAATTATTGTAGTTAAAAACAGATAAAAATAGCTTTTCTTTTACTTTCTAACTGAATGAAATTAATTACTACCCCACCACACTTCATCTTTTTATTAAAATGTGCAACAACTGAAACAGAAACACCTGTCATGTTTGAAGTAGTAATCCATTTGTATTAAGTTGGTAGGAAAATAATTTCGGTTTTTGTTTTTTTGAATTCTAACCTTAATTTTTTTCAATGAATGTGCTATTTCATCGTGTTCATGTTAATATCATTTTAATGTGCATTTTTTGATCTGTATTTTGATAACATCGACTTTAGCTTCTTTAATAATTTTACTTTAAATCAGGCTATTGAATTAAAGATGGAAAAGAAGCAAATAACAGCAATTTTTTGAATGAGTTCAAAAACTAAACTGCTCGTAAACTAAACGATATTTTTGATTTGGGTACTGTTAAGGAACGTATTGGGGATGAGAACTTTGACGATGAAGAAAGTCGCGAGGTCCTTCTTCAGCTCATAACGAACAACTCAAGGCGTTAGTTGAATCAGAGTCACACAAAACAATTCGAGAACTTGCACAAAAGTTAAGCGTTAGTCATCCAACAGTTCTGGACCACATAAAGCCACTTAAATTAAAAAATGTACATGGATTTGAAGGTCATAAACCGCAATTATTTTTCTACTAACCTAATAATAGCTATTTTATCCACAATGCCAAATTACAACTTTTAAATATTCTAATTGCATTATTTCGGATCTTTAACTCTTTAATAAATACATTTTTGTTGAAAAATGCATTTAATGTAGCAAAATAACTTTTAATTATAACAAAATGTTGTTTTATTAAAAGATATTAAAAATAATAAACAGATAAATATTCGATAATATGTAAATATTTATTTTATTAATATTTAATTTCTTTTTTGTGTATAATTTGAAAGTATGATAAAATAAACAAAATGTAAATGGAAGTTAAATCGCTTAGCATAACATCTATAAAAATGTTTTAAAATTCATTTCAAAGCAACCGACTGTTTAATTCAGTTTCAATTTTGACACCAAATTAATTTGGTAGCAACACAGTCAGCTGTCACGAATTCGTACCGTGATCTCGCATATCAGATTTGATTTTTTTATATTTGTTTTAATTATTAGATTTTTAGTGTAATTTAAATACATCTTTTATATATTTTAGTTACATAGTTCAATCAGTATTTTATTAAACATTATTGGGTCTATGAAATAAAATATATGCGAATATAATTTAACTTTTCCAGTTATTGATAACTACGCCTGCAACTAAAACTGGATGGATCGAGTTGTTTGGTTGTAGAGCCAGCCGGTCCCAAGCCTTGATAAAGGAGAAGGGTTAGTGAGCCAAATCAACAGTCTACCCACTGTAAAAATATACCGCTCAAAGTACTAATAATGGCCTAGGAAATGGACGGACTAAACGATGGGCCTGTTCATCTATACAATCACCATCACAATAAGACCATACTAATGAAAAAAACAAATTAAGCCTACTAATGAGGAAGAAGAAGAAAAAGCAGTTACTAATGATTTGACTTTTGTTCCCAATCCCAAACATTCGGTATTTATATTTTTAGATTATAGATTTCATCAAGTACATCAATAGATTTTATAAAATCACCGATGATCGATTACTATTTTTTTAAATTATCCACAAGTATTCCACAAATGAAATTATATATCACATGAAAATATTCATTTTTTTGTAAATTTATATATATATATATATATATATATATATATATATATTAGAAGCAAGGAAAATAAATTAATAGCTGAAAATAATGTTGTTGCCAAACTTGAATAAAACACTAAATGGTAGTGCGTCTGCGACCGTCTTTCACAGTAGTAAATAATACACTTTTAGTAAACTTGAACTTTAACCTATCGAATAACAAGTTGCCATTTAACTGATTATGAAGTTTTGGCCACATAGTTAGCAATACGTACAGTGCGATGATTTAATAATCATTCTATATAACATATATACAAGCATACAACAAACAATATACAACTGTTAACTATGTTATTATTGACTCGTAAACACGACAGTTTAACTTGGACGAAGTTTCGAGCAGCAATAACATAATGTAAGACTCATATTTCAGAACAAAAAGCGTTCTGGTAATTAAGATAGGTCAGACACATAAAGGAGAGACGGTCTGGGCGGTGCGACGGTGACTGGTGGAGGTTTGGTGCGATCGAGGAAGAAAAGTTTTCGACTCCTGTGGCGAGCGCGAGAAAGTAAAGTTGAGATATGGGCCGATCGCGTGCCGACGGATCATACCCGTCTGTGTTCAACGGAAAGAAAAACTTCGTGTGTATGATGTTGAAGACATGAGCGCTTTTTTCCAGCGTGACGACTCATCGTCATGTTCCAACAAACTATCTAACTCTTGTTTCCTGAAGTCATTCGGTTTATTGTTGGATTCATGTCGCATGAAAAATTGCTCACGTGTTGAAGTATCGCCTGTACATATATGTATATATATATATATATATATATATATATATACTGCGAGCATGTTTGAAAATTATATTTGTTTGATACAGTTGTAGTTTGTGGGAAATTGATCGGTTTTTATATATGCGGACATCTTATTATAAAGTTTTATTAAGGTAAGATGATAAATTGATGCATGCATCGAAACACATTGACAACGATACAATAGCCGTATGTGTGTGCGTTGTTTTTTTACTTTGTAGTCAACTTCAATCGTTTTTAGAAAAAAAAGAAGAGGAAATTAATATCAATGTATAGACATATGTGTTTGTTTATTATCGATTTCATTGTATTTTTATAAAAAAATATAGAAATTTTAAACGTGAAGTTTATCTATAACCATTTTATATATTTACTTGGACTATTTTTCAGTTTTACTGCTTATCTGCTATTTGTCTATTAAATATTTATTTTTTTAAAATAAATAAATTTTATCTGTTTTTGAATAAAACAAAAATATCATGAATGTTAACTTTGTAACAAAATAGTCATGGTGTATTACTTATAATATAAATTTGATAGAAATAAAAAGTTGTTATAAAAATAGAAAATAAAAAAATTGGTTGATATTTGTCAATTTCCATTTATAATAATTCAACAAATATTTTTTTTATTTATTCAATTAAATATAGCAAAAAAAAACTGATTTTTCTTATAAAGATAAAAATATATTTTTTCCTTTTTAAAAATACAGTAATTTAATATTCAAACAATATTTCTTTTTAAATACATTTCATACTTTAAATTTGTAAAAAAACGATTGAATGTAATTTGTTTATTTAATAAATATTTCTCGATTTATGATTTTATTAAATTAATAATAAGTTATTTTTATTTATATTAAAAAAGCAGAGAAAATAGCTATGCATAAATTGTAAAACACATTTCAATATAAAAAATAAACAATTTTCAACCAAAGGAATCGAAGTTTTAAACTTATTATCATAAATATAATAAGTGCAAAAAAAGAACGGCTACATTCACAAATAAGTTTGTGTTATAAAAATATCCGTATTCATTTATGAAAACGTCCAAAAATAAACAGTATGTGTTTTTTTCCAAAAAAAAAAAACAAACGTACACTCAAAATAAACCGTTTAAATAAAGTAAACCGTTTCAAATGTGCGGAATATGGCTGGTACCACCTCATAATTTAATTCGTTGCAGCTTCGCATGAAACTATTTTCGTAACAAAATACCAATTATTTTTATTTCATATGCACATTAGTAACGAGCTCGTGCAATTTTCCCTATATTATCTGTGCCATTAATTTTACTTTATCACTATTATAATGTTTCCGTTAACGAGATAGCTATATATTTGTAGCAGTCGCAAAACGGCTGATGCATATCCGTTACCCTAGGCGTGCTAGGTACCCATTAACTCTTATTTGATGCCAAAGTGTATCGTGCTGAAATCAAATACCAGTCTTTTAATTTCTTTAACCATCCCACTTATTTCTTCATCGGATATTCAAAGGTATTTGCGTCGTATATTCACATGAATTATAATCGTTAAAATATGTTACTGTAATCATTGACAATAAATGTATGGCCGTTTATAATGAAATTTCGTATCATGATCGCCAATATACATATCAAAAAGAAATTATTTATTTATCGATTCTCATACTTTATGTATTGATATTTTTTCTCCGTATATATGTATGTATATATGTGTATGTATGTATGTATGTGTATATATATATATACATGCATACATATATATATATATATACTCAATACAAAGAAATAAATGTTTTTGAAATTTGTATTAAAATTTATGAAAAAATCAACAAATATTTGTATACAAATCAATGAAAGTACAAAATTGATATAATTTAATTTGTATTTTTCTTATTCTACTTTGAATTAACTCCTTTTAAATCGATTTTATTAACCATTTGAAGCCGAGCGTAAATCTATGAATCAATTGATGTTTACCAAATAAACTATGATCTCAGAGCGATATCTCTTGGATGATATATTTAAACGTCACTAATCTCCTTCTAAAGAGACAAAATTTATCTCTTTCTTTCATTGAAAAAAAGTACGGTCGTCCAAAAATCAGAAAAATCTCAGTTTTTTTCATTTCAAACCCTATACAAAATTATGAACTTGAGAATTTGATTGAATAATATTTTTTTCCCAAAAGTTCATCATTGGAAGAAAGCGTATAAAAAATTTCAAGACTCTACGTCCAGGTACAAGATGTGACCGATGAGAAACAGTTTTGTGCACACTTGATTGTTTCAAAATTTTTCACATTCAGCAGTAATGTTATTTCCGCAAATTTTCAAACGTAATCATTTTTTTCGCTGCTAATTATGTTTACAATCAAGAGATTTATATTTCCTAAAATACTATCAACGGTTTTCCACGATATATTAGACAGGTGTGAAATTCTAATGACTAATATGAATTAACATATTTTTTTTGTAACCGACAAATTTGCAATTTTTATTTTGTTCTCTATAAAAGAATGTCCAATTAATAAAAAAAAATTGTTAAAAAAATTTAGTACTCTTTCCCCTTTACCGGCTCCAAAGGGCTAAATGATATTTTGTGATAATAAGAATAGATGATAATGTAATAGGATTACGTTGAAAAAATTCAGAACATGAATAAGAAAATCACAGTTTTTCTTTATCAATTTCCATTGTGTTGACATCCAAGTATGAGACCTGACATTATTGTTATAAATACAACATCTGTAACATAAGCTATTAGAGCACTTTTTTGAACTTCTTGCTAAAATTTATTATTTTTTTAGCAATACTTATCCGACGTTAGTCTTTTATTAATAGATAGCAGGTTATAAAAGATTTTTTTTTAAATTTCACTAGAAACACAGGAATATTTTTTTAGAATGCAAGCCAGTTTTAAAGCCACTTTAACGATTTTACTAAACAACCTTCAATTAATTTTTTGTGTCACATTACAGTATTTGATCCATTTTTCGTCTATAGACGTTGATTGATCTAAAAATCAATCTTTATGCATTCATTCCAACAAACAACTACATACTAAGATTATTCACAAAATTGGACAGTACATTTACAATCACTCAATATTTAATATAAATGTAATCAATTGCACATTTTTTGAAACAAATTAATAAATCTGATTATATATATAGTGTGTATGTGTGTGTGTAGTTCTTATTTTTAGAAACCAAGATGTGATTAAATTAATAAACAAAACTGTAGAGATATTTTTTTCCACTCCGTCTGATCTCGTTCGGAACCTATAAACTCCTTATATTTCATTCAATAGTTCTTATCTGTACTCGGTAAACGTACGACTGACCTAAAACGTATTATCTGCCGCAAAACGTTGCGAAACTGAAAAACAAGACACAATAAAAGTCGGCCCCGGCGCGCTTTTATTGCGCCGCTCGCCTAAAAAATTATTAAAGCGTGCCGACGTACACTACAGCTTGAAGCGTATCTACCTGTGTGCGAACGAAAAGCGTACACTTTGTCTACAAGACACGACGTTGTAAACGTCAGGTCGTGGGCAGCGCCGCGGGCGGCCGGCGCGAAAACTAACACGGGCTGGTACTGACAGCCGACGGACGCCAATCGCCTCCCCCATCAAATGCGCCACAGAACACCGTCTTATTATCGTGCTAATTTATTATCGCTTGCATATCAACTACTACGTTCTCGTCAAGTTGTTGCTGCGGTGTTCTTTTCATGTGGTCTGTCGGTGCGATTGGATCGCAACTAATTTTCCACGAAATACATACATAGAGTGTAAACGCTTTTATTGTAAATAAACGTTAAGCGTTACTTAGTTTCAACTCGGTCTATGTATATTTATAGAGTCGTGTTTAACTCTTTGTGTACTAAATTCGTCACAAAGAAATTTCAAATGATTTGAAAATTTGAACAGATTAGAAAATTAATTTTTATGACTGGGATAGATAAGAGAAAAAAATGAAATGCTGACCCAAGTGAACGAACAATACGAAAACATATCAATGCTTAAGAGAAGAATTTATAGAAGATCGAACAACTGACCAAAGGTATTTGATGTCCCAAAAAAACTCATGGCTTTTTAAACACCTTATTACTTTCTTAACCCCTTGAATCCGGGCGTAAATCTAGGAATCCACTGATGTTTTCCAAAGAAACTACGGTTTCAGAGCGGTATTTTTTGGATGATATATTTAAAGATCACTAATCTCTTTCTAATGAGACTAAATTTATAATTATTTTTTCCATTAAAAAAAATTACGGTCGTCCAACAATCAGAAAAATTGCGGTTTTCACATTTGAAAACCTATAAAAATTGTGAACTTCAGAATTGGGTTAAATACTATTTTTTTACAAAAGTGAATCAATGGAAGAAAGCGTATAAAAAATTTCGAGATTCTTCGTCCAGATACAAAATATGACCAATATGAAACCGTTCTGTGCACACTTAATTGCTTCAAAATTTTTCATATTTAACAATAATATTATTTCTGCAAATTTTCAATTGTAATAATTTTTTTTGCTTGTAATTATGTTTCCAATCAAGAGATATATATTTCCCTGAATAATATATTAACGATTTTCCACAATATATCTGATAGATGTGAAATTTATAATGGCTAATATGAATTAATATATTTTTTCTTATAACCGACAAATTTGCAAATTTTATTTTGTTTGCGATAAAAGAATGTCCAATTAATCGAAAAATATTTGTGAAAAAATGTTAGTACCCTTTCCCTCTGCCCTACTTTAAAGGGTTAAAGAAATGTGTTTGAATGTGTTTGACAATAAACCTTGTCAAAATTATATTGAAAAATTCATAGTTTTAAAAATATAACTTTATACTAAAAACCAACGAAAGCATGATATTTAAGTTAATAAAAGTTACTTTAAATAAATACATTGTTTATTAAAAAGATTACAGCTTTCTTACCCTCTAAAAATTCTACATTTCATACATACCAATCTAAGAATATTAACAATAGTACAATACATCCGAAAATAATTATAACATCATCTTTACTATCTTCGATTATTAATTTGAAATAATACACTTATTAAAGTATTACCCTAGTACATTTTTTCTCTATTTATACCAATGTATATGGTATTTTTATGTTACGATACGAAAAAAGTCTCACAATGCAACTTTTAATACAAAAATCTTATTAAAAATTAATTCAGCATATTCGACATCTCAACGATAACAAAGTACTTGAGAATTCTTTACTTACTTTTGTACTAATTATTACGCCTCGTATATAACCTTCAATAACTTGTTTCTTACACAAGTGTTCAAAACTGATGTTTAATTTTTTATTGCCTCGGGCTATTATCAGAACTCGGAACAAATATATCCCAGCTTTGATTCTAAGAATTCATTTTCCATAGAAATTTATTGCAACGTCAGTGAAACATTTTAAGATCAAAAATTGTTTATTCTAAATATATATATATATATATATATATATTATTTTTACTGAAATGTAAATTAATTGAGCTTCAAGAATGTACTTGTTTTACTAACATCTAATTTTTATTGACACGTTAAATTTTATTTTTTTAATATTGAAAGTAGATGATTTTTTCTACTTATATGATTATTTAAAGCTTAAATATATACAATATATATCATATTTTCATTTTATTTCATATCACATTAATTTATAATCTATTTTCATATTAATGAGCCTATATATTTAAATGTGAAAATTATTTGTAAAATAATTCATTTTCCAAACATTACTTTGCTATAGAAATAATCATAGTGCTATTATATATTGGAATTACTGATATTTTACACTACATACTGGAATTAATTATTTTTTTATAAATCAGTTAGTATATTATAGTAATTAAAGGATTCACTAAACATTAAATAATCATAAATGTGTAAAATAATTAAAAAAAGATTAAAATAAAAATATATATATGTATGTTGTAATTACTAATTATATTTTTTATTTTTGGTCATGTAACCGTAGCCTAAATTATAAATTCATATTTTCTTTAAAGTTAATTTTAATTAAGATGGTCTAGATAAGATGAAGAGTACTATGTAATAATGTAAGTAATAATGTAAAAATTGACATTTTATATATGAATTTTAAAATGGATAACACTGGATTTAATGGATCTGTTGTAGTTAATTTTCTGTTATACTTATATATATATATATATATATATATATATATATATATATATATATATACCTTTAAAAAGATAAAATATATAATATAAATCGTGTAAGTCATTTCCAGTCAATGTAATGTTTGATTAATGAATAAATACTCGTATATATTTATACAACTATATTTGTTGGTGTCTATTAGAAAATCAATACAAATTTTATGAAGTACATTAAGCCTATAAAATAAAATTAATTTGTAGTGGAGTTCACCACGCTCGAATAATAAGCAATATTTTTCATCGCTCTAATTAACAATAACATACAAAATATAGTTCTTGTTTCAAAAGTTATTTGTCTTTAATGTAATTTATATGCAAAAGTAAACACAAAACTATGACAGAACAGGTAGTGCGTAAGCGTGTGAAGTTAGCAAGTGTCCGGTTTATAATACGCTGATACGTTTCCACATATACACAATGCTGCTGACTTTAGACCGGTAGCTGTAAATCTAGTTAAAAGTTACCGCAATATTATTATGACAGTGAAAACCATCAAAACACGTTTAAATTATTATTATCTTTTTTGACGATTTAAATGGATGAAATTTACCGCAAACGTTATTATGCGAAATAAATCTAATATGGTACTGTGTTATTTTTTTTTCTTAAAAGGACTCGCGCACGAACAAAAAAAATAAAATGAAAAATTGTTCTGTACTGTATGAGAAATTATGACGTAACATGGAAACCTTGTTTGAAAGACGAAACATGTATGATAATTAAATTATTGTACGCAACTATTCCTTTGGTATGCATGCATTAACCAGAATGAAAGTAAAAACGACATATTATGCTTGATTCATTTTATAAAAAAATAGAATTCACTTCAACACCAAACATTTTTTTTGAACTTTGAAAGGAATATTTGAACAGTAGTTATTTTAATATTGTCTGTAATTGTTTTTGTGTATTATGGTAAATCCCTTATAATAATAAAAGTATTTAAAGATTTTTTTAAACAAGTAAGCAATAAAAGAATAATTATTACATTCATAATTTATTTTTTAACCAAATTACAAATAAATATTTGATTTATTATGCACATTTTTAAAACTATTTAGATGTATCGTCTTAAGCGACCATAATATTTATTACCTCTAATAATTTGAGGCTACTTTCCATCATAATTATAGATTTGGCACTGTAAATATTCAATCTTTTTAAAACTTGCATTATTCCAACAACATTCATTGAATGTTAAGTCAGACTACCAATTTGCATTTATAGTGGTTGTCATATATAATTTCATAATCCACTAGTTTTTGATTTGGAAACAATTTCTCTCACTGACCAGATATTATCACTTTCATAATAATAATTTGTGATCATTTTATCGTTTTCCTATATAAATATACACAAAATCTATACAATCTATAGAATTATATACGTGCATCCGATGATACTGACGAGTCAATGACATTTTATATGACGTCGTTTTACTAAGAAAACAAAACATACATTTATTAATAGTGAATTGTCACGCCATTCGTATAAAAATATGAGCTTTTTTGCATGATCATTGATGTAACTATTTTTAGATTTTTGTTTATATAATGAGATGTGCTATTTTCATTTCCTTTTTAGAATAGAAATTTTCACAAAAAATTTTGCATATTTGATTGGAAATTTATGTTCTAAAATTACTCTAATCGCATTTATTTTCAGTCTTATATTTTTGAATCATTGAGTTCTATTTTTATACATGTTTGGATTATAAATTGGCAAGTTTTGCAATAATGTATATATATATATATATATATACGGGGAGAGGGAAAAGAGAGGATGGGAGATATTTAAAAAATGAAGAATATTTCAAAAATTATATTAATATTAACCAAGATTTTTTATTTTTCATTATTATGTGATAGACCAACTATATCTCTCAGTGAAAATTCTTGAAAAGATAAAAATCCATTCAGATTAAAATAAATGATTTTTTCAAAATATTTTTTATTTGTTCTTACATCTTTATATATATATATACATATATATATATATATATATGTGTGTGTGTGTGTGTTTATACGTAGAAAATATTTTTTTATATTATGTACTTATCTACTACTTGTGAACTTCGAACTTTGACATTATATTTGCTTTTCTACAAGTAGAGAAATGAACTATTAGGTTGCTAAAAAAATAGTTGCGGTTTATTACTTCCAAATTCATATACATTTTTTTCTCTTATTTGCTTCTTTTCCATCTTTAATTCAATAGCTTGATTTAAAGTAAAATTATTGAAAAAGGTAAAGTCAATATAACCAAAATATATATCAAAAAATGCACCTTAAAATGATATTAACATGAACACGATAAAATGACACTTTTAAAAAAAAATTATATCTAAAATTCAGAAAACGAAGACTGCAACTATTTTTCTACCAAATTAATAAAATTTTCAACAGTGTAAAATCAAAAACTGCATTTATATCAATATTATTTTTATGATTGCATTTTGATTTAGATAAATTCTCTTTTGATTAATCTTACTCAGTGTATTCTAAAAATATGAAATCCAAACAATATCATTTAAAAAAATGGCGATTAAATTTTCGTATAAATAATAATATTAATAGATTTATTGAATGAAAATTTATACAAGATCTTAGTGTTGAACATTGTTATAATTTCTTATTTGTCTATAATTATAGTATAGGATAGTTCCATATATTATAATATTATATTATAGTATTATAATTCTATATATTATAATATTTTAGAACTTTATTATTAAATCAATCTTTTTAGAACTTATTAGAAATTCATTAATTGCAATAAAATGAAAAATAGTATAAATTTTCACATTTATTTCGTTATTTATTTTATTCTATAAGAAAAAATTTACAAAACGTATATGTTGTCGAGTTTAAAATAGAAAATCGTCTGTAAGCAATTTAAGATTCTGACCAATGTGTCATGAATTTGAATACGACCTTAGATCATGTCATCTTTTATTAAGAAAGTGATTGTCTCGAATGCTTAATGAGTTTCGATTTTAACACCACTCTACAACGAACAAAAAAATGACGTGTAGTACGAAAGCCACTCAATATGTTATCTACTCGAAAATATAAAAAAATTGTTGAAAATAAATATGTCGTTTTATTCAAAATAATCGTTTATTTTTTATTCAAGCAAATATAAATCATAATTGAGTATTTCCACTGTTTTTTATTATATGGTGTTCAAAAAAATTTAAGTTTTTATTAATTAAGATATTAAAAAGTAAATAAACTAATTTTTAATCGAGAACATAAACAAAAAAAATATATTTAAATAATCTCTTTGAAATAACAACTAATTATTTTAATATTTATTTTAATACTGCTTTATTTATACTTTAACTATAAAAATACGAAATATATAATTTTATATTATTATATTATTTCAGTTCCGAAATTATAAAAACAATATACCATTTCCGTAGAATTATATTTGTGTTTATATAACAAATGTTTATAATAAAAGTGGTCAACAGAGAATTTTCCAGTGAGATGTATACACAAGAGAATTTTGAAAACAATTCCTAGCTAGCTAATACATTTAATAAATATTCATTTATCTCGAAAGTTTCAATTTCGAGATCAATGTAAAACTGTAACCACTTGTGATTATTTTCATTTTGTTTATATTAAACGCGAGTAGAAGAAAAACATCACAAATATAAAATAAGTACATCCACAATGTTAAGACTGTGTACTCTTATTTAATGAAAAGCATTTATTGTAGAGAAAATCGATTAGTAGATTTGAACGAAATTGTAAGTTCTGTTTGATCGGGCATACGATTCCAAGATAGGTTTAGACTTTCGTCTACCTGTCAGCATACTCCCATGTCTTTGATCACTCTAATATCGAAATAACTAATTGGATTTTCATTTAATTGAATATGTACCTCAACTTATATTTACATGTATTAGTTAAGATTTGATAAATATTCGGATATGTTCGACTATATAAACACAAGCATACATTTTCGTATATATTCAGCGGAATGGAAAGTTTTTGGGGGTTTGAAACAAAAAATCAGTGGTTTTCCTTCAATATATATATATATATATATATATATATATAAATAGTTTGAAAAGTTTATTTCGATTTTCTTAAAAAATCTATGAATTTAATTGCTACTACTCTGGTAAGCCTCAACTTTATATTGTGCCACATTATAAGGTAACCATATAAGGAATATATAAATTCATCTTATACAAATCATATATGGTATGTATAAGGTGTTCTTATACAAACCTTATACAAAACGTTGTCCTTTACAAATGTGACCTTATTTATCGTATATGAATCATATAAAATCACTTTGAATAACTTATAAGATTAATATAAGGTGTGTGTATATATATATATATATAAGGTGCCCATATAAGGATTAGAATCCTTACATGGATTTATAAGGAATATTTAAAACCTTATACGGAAGATATAAGGTTGAGAAGTATTAGGGTAGTGAAATTACATTCCTGATCTCATAAAGGGCTTAAATGATTGACTGTTCTGGGACATTTTTATCATATGTCTGTGATACAAAATGTACAATCGTTTATGTGTAATATTTCCAATTATGCACACATTTCGACTATTTTATTGTCGATCAATTTATTTATTATGTTAATTTATAATTTCCATTTATTTTATTATTTTCGTAATGTATTTATATATATCTATAAGCAGTTTGTCCTTTCTTTCTGTCGAAATTTCAAAATAAACAACCGATTAAGAGGTTAAATGTTATGGATTTATTTTTCAATAAAACTCAAAATATGTGACCAAACGTAATTGAGTTGAGAGAAAATATTTGTGTATAATGTATGAATTATGTTTCAAGTTATCTCTGAAGTACTAAAATCTAACAAATAATCGAAAACAATACACATTTTTTTTCTATCTCACGATTTATATTCAATATTAACATCCAGACTTCATCTTTTTCATTGTGCATAATAGCAAGAAAATAATACATATATTTCATTTTTTGATATTTTTATTTTCAAAATTTAATTTCTGTGTTTAATTCGATAAATGGGTTTGCATTCATGTTACAATTTGGTTTTTGTATTATATATGGTCACGTTTCTGTTACATGCAATTAAAGATAGAGATTTATTCCCTACTATAAAACTATCATTCTTATTTTGGACTGCAAACTTTTTAATAAATGATTATATTACAAATTTTAAATATGTTTGGATTTAGTTCAAGTTTTCTTCAATAAATCGTTACTATTTTTGTTTTGTTGATCTTTAATTTTTGATAAAACGGTTTATGAAATTATACATGCATCCCTGAAATATTTTACATCTGAAATTAGTACTTCTATCAATGTTAGACTTTCTCATAGAATGAATTTTCCAGAAAATATATAGATATGTTCGTTTTGACCATATATAAAGAAGAGTGATTATAATTACATATTTAAATATAAATAATCAATATACGGTGAACACAAAGTTGATCTCGGAATTTAATGAAACAGTAACTATTTTTTAGGTTTTTTCTTACATTTTTGATGACAATGACTTATTAATATGAATTTTTACAAATATTTATGTTGTTAGCTGTGTTAGAATTATATCCGCTTCTTCATTTCTAACTAGTAGTATGATGAAATACTAGTGAATTTCTTTTTTAAAATGGTGCAATTACATACAGCAAAATAGTATCAACTTTAGTTTTATATTACTGTGAATATTCTCAACAATTTTCAAACCATTTAGCTTACAATTCTAGTTAATTCAAATAGTTCAATTCAACCATAATTCATAGCACTCAATAAACACAAATCTTTCTGTAATCTAAAATGTGTATGATATGGTCTAATCCAATTTTTCTAGGAATAGCAGTATTGCTTCTTGCAGTGTGTAGCGCACTAACATGACATGTATAATACATACAGCTGCATATTTATTCTTACTGTATAACATCCACTATAGCTAGTCTAACACATCTAAGTAGAATTGTACACGATGATTCAGTTTTATTTACTTTTTTATTTCATTTTAATATCTCGAATCATTCAAAACGTATGGGGTTATATAAAAAATTATTCACACTGCTCTTGTGTAGAAAAATAATATTATAAATAATAACATACGCGTTTATACTCTAAAATATTATATATATATATATATATATATATATATATATATATTATATGAAGATTACATGAATCTCAATAACTTAGTAATTGACAAGAAATAAAATATAAAAATAATCCAATGGTATATAAATATTAAAAATTTATAAATTAATAATATGCAATATGGAAATTTATCAATATATTCTTAATAAACCATTTCGTTAAACAAATAATATGCCTTATATTTAAACTGAATTTTCACATATACTTAAGAAAATTACTTCGAAATAAAACAAAATAAATTATTAAATAAGAAACGATTTAAAACTAATATTTCTAGTTTTATTCGGTATAAATTTAATGTGTCAGTTCTATGTTCTATTACATTTCAGTAACGATATCGTTTTCAATATTAGTGTGGTATAAAGTTATAATACTTCACTGCGACATGCTAGGAGATCGTTGAAAAGATAACATTTATCTAAATGGCAGGGTTACTGGCATTTTATCTTTAAACTGGATAACCAGAATCCGATTTCATGTATCTTATCCAAATGTCTAATTTATTTCACAGATTCTTAATATAGAATTATTGCTATTCAATCAGGAAATCTTTTACATACAATTTAGATTAATTCAATATAAAAAAATGTGATGAATTTATTAAATAAAAGAAATATTATTTAATACATTTTTCACAATTAAATTAAAACTACTTCGATTAAATGTTGAAAGTACTTAATACAAAATCTAATTAAACTGAAATATGTAAATATATCAAACAAATGATTACTGTATGAGAGTAGATGTAGAAATACGAAACTGTTACGAAATTCCGAGATATAATTAAAGAGTGTATGGATTTACAAAGCTATTATACGTATTTATAAACAAACTAGGAGTACTAATGTACACAATATTATATAAACACAAACAAAAGTGGTTTCGCAATACACGAAATCAAATATTGACATGATTGGAACGAAAATTTCCATTATTCATATACAAACACATATATGTGACGTTTTATTTGTACGTGGTGTCAAATCAGTCACGAATAAAAAAAAAGCTCCTTAAGTTTTTGTTATAAATTGTGTCAGTTCGTATGACGTTCACGCAACCAAGATATAAAATATATCTAAATTATGATTATGTTTAGATTTATTTTGAAGGGAACACTCAAATATTTTATTGCAAAATAAAAATTTAGGACAATAAAGGACGTTGACATTTTTGTACAGTTATTATCATTGAACATGTAGTATAGGTTTAACTTACAACAATTTTTTTATTGTTTATGACACTAAATATCTCATTTTACTTTTATATCATATATATTACATTTTATGAAGAACTGTCAAAAGTTTCATAAAATTATTTTCTTTACACTATTCTTGGAACAATAATCGCGCAAAGTATTCATTAGTTTTCATTGAAGCCACAATTTTTTAGTTCTGATAATACAGAAGTATTTGTTCTTATTTAAATCAATATTTAACACTACTTGTATAATACAAAAATGAAAATAACTTTATTACTATAACATTATATTTTCATACATGGATTTAATGGACTTTTTTCATAAAATTAATCCAACTATATGAGTTATACGTTTGAATTATACTTATTTCAACATACTCTATATATGTATTAATATATATATATATAGAGAGAGAGAGAGAGAGAGAATTTATAAAAAAGTTATGTATGGAATGCAAACGATAAAACAAAATTAAATTATTTATAACATTTTGAAAACTTCTACAAAATATTATGGTTTCTAAAACATACATTTCTTTTTATTTACATTATCTCTACTTTACATTACATTCTACTATTTTTCTATTTTAGTCAGACTGTAATTCTCTAATCTTAACTATTATTGCTGTCAGTACATAAGCTTTTAGTTTTTTTTTATCATGCTTTACGATGTAGGTTTTATTTTTGTTGCGTAGTATAATGAAAGATATTAAAATCTACGAGTTCATTTATAAAAACAGCAATGTTCATTTTTATTTAAAAGTTTTTGTCTGCACTGAAATTTATTAAGATTTGCATGGTATTTTTTTTATAAAATTGATAATAAATTGTAAACCAAATTTAATTTTAACATATAAGTTAATTATTCAGATATAAAAATAAAATTGTATGAATACATATACACATGCACACAAATATATATATATATATATATATATATATATATATATATATATATATTGAACGTTAAATTAAAACCTTAATATGCATGTCTAGATGATTAAATATACATTCTTAAAATGATGTGTTTAATATTTAAGCTAATTCACTCTTCGACTTTATTTTTTTAATTTAATCTTGTATATTATAATGTAACATCAATACAATTCTAAGATTGTGATAAAATTTACTTATTCAAATGAATTTTTGTCTGCCCTACAGACCATAAAAATTTTTCTAATCAAAAATTTTCAATAAATGATTAATCATTCTTGATTATTACCGATGAGCTTTTCAACAGCCATATCATCATTTTCAGAGAACTAAGGTACGCATTTTTTTGGTGAAAAAAATTCATTTGTGAGTATATATATATATATATATATATATATATATATATATATATTTATATATATTTATTTATATATATATATATATATATATAAACATGTAATTCATTTATTTTAGGCTGATGTTAAAGTTAAAAAAATTAGAATACTGTGAGTCTCAGACAAAAACTGTTTTGTATTGTATCCGAAAATAGATATAGAATTGACTAATTTTGGAAATTCTAATTTAGAAGTCCTGTTCTTTATTATTTCAATTTCTTCCTATAGGTCAGTGGTCTTCAATCTTTGTCGACTCACGGAACCCTTAAAATTATAATTATTTTGAGGAACTCCTACCATCCACAGAAAATTCAAGATGCGTATCCTACAGGTTTTGAAAATCAATCATCTTACATGACCAAATTTCATTATTTACATCTGATTAAGCGGGGTTGTAGTGTGTATTCATAAATAATTTCACTGTATAATAATAGGTATTTATAGAAATAAAAGAAATTAATATAAATTAACTATTTTGAATTTTTAGGTTTTCCTTTAAAAAATTTTCCCAATTTTAACTTTGACTCACGAGACCCCAAAGAAGTTGCGCGAAACGCCAGGGTTTCGTAGAACACAGTTTGAAAAACACTGCGTTAAATCATAGTTGATTTTATAAACTTTACTTGAAAGTAATGTACAGAATATGAATTCAACAGTGCTTCAAGGAAAACGAATTAATTTTCTAGGTAGTTTAATTTGTTTCCATTTAATCCATTTTTTTATCCAAATATAATGTATGATATAAAACTGGATTCATATTTAATAATTTAAACAATCCTTAATTTTTTGAAGCACTTTTTGAACATCGTAGATTGATAACTAACAGAAAAATAGAATGTATGGTTCAAAACCTAATTCTAAATATTAAAAAAATATTTTAAATTAAATAAAACAATTTTCTATTAAGTAAAAATGATAATATCGTATATTTGAATATCAAATATGTAAAAAATTTGAAATTATTTTTTTACCCTGAACGTTAATCAAAAACAGCGGAATAAAAAAGCACAGTAAAAGTAGTTTAGTGACAAAATAGTTTTAAAGTATTTTTTTAAATTATAATATCGTTAATTTTTGTTCGATTTTTGATTTTCGATTAATACATAAAAGAAAAATATTTTTTGTTGTTAATTATTTCGTAATAATAACTGTTCAACTATTAATATATCTGTCTTATTCCATAACATATGCAATAGACCATAAAAAAATTATGAAGATCTATAAACCAATCGGCAATTGCAACAAAAACATCGACTATCATAATTAGGTCAAACATCGACCTAATAAGTTAAACAGAGGGCCGACAATAATTAATTCAATAAGAAGTTTAACCTTTTCTGCGGGTACAAAAAGAGACCGCGACCCCGTGACGTGGCGGGTACGTCGTATCGTAACGTAGAACAGGTAAACCATTCAGGAAATTATAATAGCATGATAGCTGTGGTACAATTTGAGTCGGTGGGTGGTGATAGCGTTGGATCGCGGCACGGCGACGTCGACGGCACAAGGGGGGTACCGGTCTGATAGAGGTGCAGTTGGAGGTGGTGGCAAGTTCCGCGGATTAACCCCCGGTCACGCCAGTACGTTGAGTCTAAGCGTCGGGACGGTGCCAGAGTGTAGCGTCGAAATTCATCGGAGACCCGTCTGCTACGTCGGAAGCACCTTTTGCAAACCACGTGGTGATATTTATGTAGTGTTCTTGTTCTTTACGTTCGTATTGTGTAGCTTTCTTTTATTATGTACGATATGTATTTTATATTTGACCGAGTTAAGGTTAGTATCTCTTTATAAGAATTTTATATGATGTTTTTACTAATACTTTTATTTTAAATAATACTGTATCACCTTAAAGCATATTCATAACCTATAAAAATGATTATAGTTGATAACTTTCATTTGCAAAGAATAATTTATATTTTTAAATAATTCTATAATAGTAGCAAGCACTATAATAGTTTTTAGTACTTCACTTTCATAAATGATTCACTCTTGATATTCAATAAAAATTGTTTTCTTATCAAAATATTCAACAGTTGATTATTGCTTGTACTGAATTTGGCTTATACGCATTTCTCTCCAGTCCAATTATCTTCAAAACACAAAAACAGAAAAATATTAAAGATATTTTGATTGATTTTTTCATAAACTACAATCAAAATAAAAGATAATCAAATTATTGAACACTTTTCATAAGAAGACTGTAGTGAGTGAAAATTGATTTATTTATAAAAATTAAAATCTCTAGTTAAAATTTGAATGCTTTTGTAATTTGCTTTAATTTTGTTGCCACGTGTTTAAATTATATTCTGTTTACTAACAGACCATTAACAATTTGATTGAAACTTAATATCAACTATTTTTCCTTAGTCTTAACTTTTTTTTATTTTAGATAAGTGACTATTATCTTTTCTTCTTTGAACTCAGTATTTTTATTATCAAATTGATTTAACATTAATTTTTATTAGTATATTTAGAAAAAAAATATTTAAATATAACCATTTAAATCGTTCTTTTAATTAAATTGATTCAAAAAGAAGATCCGTGTCATTAATAGTAATATGCTTGTAGTATTTTACAAACTACAAAATTATGTACAAATATAAGAAGCAGCATATTCAAATATTTTTACTTATTCTATATACCTTTGTTAATATAATAACATCGATCAAAAGTTATCTACCTTTTAAATTTGTGTACCCCATAGTAAAAGCTAATGAATGTGTTACTGTCACAAAAATATTTCTGCAATAAATGTACTGAAAGAATAATAAATCCGATTATTTTTTAGTCAGTACTTTTATCTACATTTCATTAAAATATTTAATTTAATTGGAACCGTTTAATGTGATAAAATTATTGAGTAATTTGGATATAATTTTTAACAATGTGTGCCAGTAACAGTATGAGTACCACAGGTTGAGAACCCTTGGTATAGAGATACAAACGTTCATCTCGTTCATAAGGTTGCAAGCCCGTTTCTGAATAGTGCAACAAGTTTTCATAAAATCATGAAATGAAAATTCATTTTATATATGAAAATTTACAATAAATATTTTTTATATTTGATATAATTATAATAAAGTTTTGAAAGTCTATTATAAATCTAATATATTTTTGGAATAAAAATTGATAAAATAATTACTACATTTTTTCTTAAAATCTACTCCACCTTATTATTAAACAAATTAAGTCAGAATAGACAAATAAATTTGATATTCTAGTAAAAAATATTCTAAATATTTTTATTAAACTATTATAGTTAGATCAAATATTGAAACTACCTGTATAGATTACTAAAACTATTTCAAATACTTTTTGTAAAATGATAAAATATGTTTATGCATGTATTAACAAAACTGTTTAATAATTATAGTCAATTAAAATTAATACGAAATATAATTATTACACGTCTCTTTGACAAACAACAAACAAAGAAAATGCAATTTATCTTTCATACAAATAGTAAAATATGTTCGCATTAAAAATGACAATAGAGTTGTGTTTCTGTTTATACCAACCCTTATAATACATTAATCATAAAACATTTGCATACAATACGGTGCATTTTCCATTAAACTAGATTAATTAATAGTTAATATTCGTTATTTGCATTCTAACTTAGAGATTAATAAAATTTATGGATTGTTTCGATAGATAACATTTTATATTTTACATAAAATGTAATTGATGTTTACTTTGTAGAATAATTTTATTATTATTTAATGAACAAATAATAAAAATTAAATTTATATATTACTCTGAATTGAAATATTCTCTAGACATACACTAGATATAAAATATCCTTAGTTTGAATTTCTTCTTCGTATAAAAAAATAAAATATTTTAAAATGTTTCACTTAGACTTGCGAAAAAAGTATACTTGTCAGTTTCGTTTATACAAGTTATTAGATTAATAATTGCGGTTTTGATCACCGTAATAATTTATTTCGTTTCGTAAACAATGCTTGTTTGAAATACGTCGACCTTTAAGGTCATCCATATTACAATTTCAAAGAAATATGTTTACATATCCGTGGTGTGGTGAATAAGAGAAGAGAGCCAAAGGCAAACCGCATCTTAGAATCGGTCGAAGATGAAAATTATAATGAAGATGTTTTTGTGATATTTTTTTCAATGAATTTGTATATCTGAGATCATTGATAAATCGTAAAAAAAAAGATTAATGTGTGGGAATTTTGCTGTGATTTTTAATGTTCACATTATTTGCTTTGTTGGCATTTTTATTGTTATTTATGGTATTGTATAGATGTATAAATACATAATCAAATTATTGTATATTTTTTATTTATTTTTAAAGCTGTTAGGGTTTATCTAAGATCTTTATTGTTTAAGGTTGAGGTTGGGTGATTCGTTTTAAATAAAAATACAAACATTTTTTACGGTTCGATTTTAATTCTGTTCATAAAAGTGTTTTCCAAAAGATCAAAGATTGTTTGATAAAATTTACTTCTTTAGTCGAAACTTTCAGAATAAATGCTTTGTTAATAATGAGAATATATATTTTTTCATTTATAATTAAACACCTTAGATTATATTTAAAGTCCGAATTTTCTACAACAATAGTTATTTTAATCTATGATAGAAATTTGATTTAGTAAACAAGAGTAATGTTTATAATAATCATTTTCTTAATAACTTACACTTTTAACTTTTTAAGTGCTTTTTACTATAAACATTTGTTTAAAGTACTTTATAACAATCCAGAGATTTAAAGTTTCAATTTTTTTCAATAATAGCTATTAATATAACTCCAGAAGATTTTTTATCAATTAGGTGAATAAAGATTTTATTTTATTTACCAGTAGCTACAACACATGTGAAATAAACTCTAAATGATATAATAAAAATAGAATTCGATAGTACATAAGATGTTTATCTCAGTAAATAAAGCTTTTTTGAAAATACAACATTTATTTAATACTATTTTATAACCAATCCTTGTATTTTCTAAACAATATATTAATTTTAAAAAAATTAAGATCACGTAAAAATATCATTTTTGAAGTTTTATAAAAACAAAAAGCATTTTTATACAGAAAACGGTTTTAGTATTTAGAGTTATAAAAAATTGATTTCATTTATTGGCATGTAACAGCTATAAATAAATAAAAGGAATAATGTTGATATGTTGAAGTGCACTTTAGATAGTAAACAATATTTTTTTATTCAATCGACAAAACTGTTGTTCTCTAAGAATCGGAAGTATTTTACATACTTCGATAAACAACTTTTTTTTGAGAAATTTGCTTGTTTTTTTGAAAATTTTTAAACTAGTTTATTAAGAACCTTTTTTATTTATTTCTGAAGATACAGACATTTATTTAATATTGTACATTTTTAAATAATGATAGTAATGAAGATAATTATTTTTTAAATGAGATTTTCAATATGTCAACAAATAACATTTTGAGTTCATTCGCTAATTCATATAAGCTACGAATAGTGCATATGAAATGCTTGAATATAGACTGTTTTATAGTTAGTATACAATGTTTAATTACAAAACAATTACAAAGTGACTTTAAATTAAAGTAGTGTAAAAAATTGTACAATTCGTCAAAACTTTGAAACGCCCTTGCTTATATTTTTAGTCCGTTTGAAATTTATACACAAAGTTATTTATTAAATATTAACATAGTTTCTCTTTTTTATTCTTTTATTTTATATATATTTTATTCATTTAACATTATTTCTAATAAATTACAGTTAATTGAATTTCATGTCCTAGAACACTTACCTATTAAAATTTTATATTTTAAAATAATATATATATATATATATGTATATATATATATATATATATATATATAAATAAAAACATTATTAGTAAAGTATTACTTAATATAGAAATCATGTACGTAAATAAAATTACTTTTAAAACTGTTTATTTAAACACTGTAGTAGTTGTACCAACAAGATTTTCAGTAAGTTTATGTACGCTCGGATGTTGACAAAATAAGAACCAGAAGTTGTTCTAAAGATTTTTACTATTGACTTTTTTGTTAGCGACGACCGCACAAAAAAGAACGTGACCACTAACTATGTGTTAACCTTTTTTTTTAAATCCGTAACCAAGTGTGGAACCTTATTGATAATTATTATCAAATTTCTAAACTTACAAACGGCGGCTGTTCGTGGTTAAGAGGACGGACTTATACGATCAACGACTTTTAAATTAATTCTCTTATAAACTGACACATATTATTTTAAGATAAAACTACCATATTTATTTTTAAAAATGGATTATATGTAGAAATTCAAAAATATTACAATAATTTTATTTATATAAATATATTTATAGACATATTTTTATCATTTTTCTTTTAATGTTATTTATAAGACCGGTGATATAATTAAACTTGACGACTGAAGATAGTTATTAATAATAACTGAAAATTGGTTGACGTATATCACCTGCATACAATGATTAATGGATTTCTATATACTGAAACTCTTCATGTTCTGAAAGAACTAAAATTAATGTGATCTATACATATATATATATATATATATATATATATATATATAGCCTGCACACTATTATTATTCTATTATATCAAAGTACAGGACTAAAATATACAACATCAGTACAATATATTCAGTAAATTGAAACTATATTCTATTTAGTCATTTTAATATTTCATTCTTTAGTCTTATAAATAGAGAAAAATATCTACTAAAATATATTTACTTAATACACTTACAAGGTAATACTTAAATAGAATCATTTTTAAAATTCTAAAAACTTTTTTCTAACTTTATTTGATTTTAAATATACGAGTATCATCGGATCAATAATGAAATCTTATGATAATGTTTGCTTGTGATCTTAAAAATTTATATTTTTTTTAATAATTTTTTCCGGATCCTCTTTATACCCTTCTTTTTTTAATTAAAAACGACATATTCAATTTCTTGCAGAAAAATTTAATGATATTTTAAATATTTTCAAATAAATTTATAAATTAATCATTTTTTTAAAAATCTAGTCCACCCTATGAATATTTTATCCTAATGTTGCATATGTAAAGTATACATACATACTGGAAACAGTTTTAATACTGCTCTGAATCATTTTTATACTGTTTATAAACATTTATATATGTATTTAGAAACAGGATCAAAATGAGTTTTCATCCTGATCAGGATAAGGATCAAAAATTTGATCGAACTTATATGAATACTTTTAGGGTAGAATTTTTAGAGTGTAGACAGGCTTAAGAAATGTATCACTGAAACTATATATATATATATACATATATATATATATATATATATATATGCAAATTTATTTTTAATGCACTTCTAACCGCACAAAATGTCTGGAAATAATTCTCAAAAGTACCAAAAGAAAATTATCGAGAAAGCGTCAAATCAACAGAAGTTGATGAAGTTAATGATTAAGCTTCAAAGTCTAATCCTGAAAATAACGCCTCTTTGTCTTCCTCGGCCGACAATTAATTCGCTAACATGCAATCACCTCGCAATCCAATAAACCACATACGTGTCTGTCGAAATTTTGTACGAATATTAAACTAGTCGTACGATTTAATCATTTTTCTGACACATGCGAGAAAGCGGCGATCCGTTTGACTACGAGTAATTATATTTTTTTCTGAGAATGTGTCCATTTCGTGGTCACCGCCCAGGCTGGCGCTAGTCTGAATCACATTTCGTAGAAATATAGTTCTCCGTCGTTGGAGCAACAGTTCAATGGACGTCGAAATTGTAGTGTTAAATTCTCGTTTAACCGTGATAAGTGACCTTGTGCTGTTTGTTATAGGTTATGTTATGTATCAATTTGACTT
Source organism: Acanthacorydalis orientalis (assembly GCA_034766995.1). NCBI lineage: Eukaryota > Metazoa > Arthropoda > Insecta > Megaloptera > Corydalidae > Acanthacorydalis > Acanthacorydalis orientalis. The sequence goes on from CM068319.1 coordinate 29,998,038, forward strand.
GCGATATGTAATTTCGAAACCGCATTCATTATGGAGTCCTGTGAGGCTAAATTGGAATGTAATTTACTGATCACGACATCGGTTTCTTGTTCGCATATGATGGCGAGTACATTACTTTGTCGCTAATCTCAAAGAACCATTCGCATTTATTTGTTTATTTGAAATACATCGACATTTTATTCTTTTATTCATATTTGAAATTGATCACAATTATACACGCACACATATACGGATATATAAGTTATATATATATATATATATATATATATATATATATATATATATATACAAAGTATTAATTTATTACTTGTGGTTACTTCATCATTTAAAAATTTCTTACAGTTACAGTTTGCTATAAATTTAAATGATTTGTTATTGATGTTATGACAAAGTATTTTTATGTATTACAAAGAATATACGAATATATTATTAGAAAAACTGTAAAAATTCATCTAAATTATTTTTCTCATTTTAATAAGTTCAAGTTTTTTTTTATTTATATTCTTCCAGCATTTATTCCAAAAGTTTTAAAATATATACTAGTAGAAGTGTGAAGGAATGATTTTAAATAATACTTCGAATTATTAAATTACTTGTTTTTTTAATATATATATATATACATATATATATAAGTTATTTTAAAAAATATTATAATTACAATATAATAATACATCAAGGAATGTACCAGTCCGTTGGCAGGGGTTTCGCTTCAAAAAAATTAAATCATTTTGCATGTTTCTCACTTTAATCTCTAGCTGAAGGAAAAAAAATTTGATTTTCTTAAGATCACTTTTATAGAATGACTATAAAACAATAAATTGAAAAAAGAGGATTACAAATATAGAAAACATTTCCAAGTACTTTTTTATTTTTTAAATAAATATGGGGACATACTTTAACATATTAATTTTCATATGAAATATCATTATACTTTAAAATATGTTTGGGTTAATATAAGAGATTAGTGATATTTTAATAGATATATTGAATCTTTTATTCTACAATGGCTTTCAAACTTATACACATATTTTTTAAAAAATATGTAAAGACAAAACTATTTTTTTCTAATACATATCAATGTCTAAATGTCAGTTTAAATTTTGAAAGTTTCGTAGCATGTTATCAAACTGGCAATTTGATTATGAAATAATATAATTTAATATACATTTTTTTCAAATGAGGTCAATTCGTGAAAAAATACAATACAAAATCTTAGAAAATCAATGGCAATTTAAGAAATAAAAGTCTATCTATTCTAATTTTTTTTTTGAACAGAGAATCAGACATTTTTAGTTTCATATTTGTCTCAAAATCCGTTCAGAAATAAATTAACTTATATATTCTTATATGTATATTCAATATATATATATATATATATATATATATATATATAGAATTATAATATTTCATTTTCATTTAATTTATATAGAACTTTAACTGACACGATATAAGTCCAACTTATTCAGAAAACCAAGCTTTTACCATATATATTTTATTACTACCTGTCGTCAATTTTAATCGCTTTTATTATTATCTACTTTAATTTCAATATAAATTGTATATTCGTTCTTAATTATATATATATATATATATATATATATATATATATATATCGTGATTGGATCTATAAATTATAAGTTTCTTATTAAATATTCTTATAAAATATTTATACGGTATATAAACAGACAAGTTTACTATTAAGCAGTATTTTATCCCAGATTATATTATTATTTCGCCAAGTACTTTTGGTTAGCCAACTCAATTAATAAAATTTAACGCAATGCTGAATTTATATTTTCTTTTAAAATATAGCTTTTTATATTCAAATTTATGACTGGAAAATAAAATAAATCTAATTTAGTTAGAAATGATGACAATCTGATAGGATATTTAACAGTTTTGTATAATAAATCATTGAATTCATGTTTTATATATATATATATATATATATATATATATATATATATATAAAAGAGAGAGAGAGAAAGAGATTCCAAAAAGATATCTTAAAAACGTACACAAATTTAAATATCTTAAAATATTGTATATTTTAATATAATTTATAACGAAAAAAAAGTAAGAATATGACATTATTTGTAACCGCACTTTTAAAGTATTATAAAATAATAAAGTTTTCTTAAAGTAAAACTATGGTTATAATCAATTATACTATGACGGACAAGTAACACTTAAATTTGTAATAAAGTACCAAAGATCAATTCTACACATATCTGAAAAATTTGTCTTTATTTTAAAATTTTTATGACATAAAGTAAAGAAGATATTAAGTGAATTAAAACTTATTTATTAAAATTAAATTGCAACATGCAATCCATCGTGAAAACCATGTAACATGCAAACATTTACATGGAAAAATTAAACTTTTGCTTCAATTATCTCATTCTTTTATCTTCAACATAGACCCTAGTGTTATCTATACATTTCTGTGAACTTTTTGATATTCTTTCAACAAATTTACTCAATAAATCATTTATTATATCGTCAAAAACATTATTAACAGCAAGTATGTCATCAAGAACATAGTTTTCAAAAACTTTTTTGATTTATAAACTTATTTTGCCTCGGACTCATTGTGTTAGATTTTTTCTGGAGTAAATCATTCAATTCATTGTCTATAGAAGCGATTATCTAGGTGAGAATAATTAATTCAAAATGTGACAGTGCGCTATGCTGGATGAAAGAAGTTCTTCAGAATTTCAGATATAACAGACCTTATAATACTTTATAATATCTTATAGTATTGCTTACTGTTCATAATCTACAGTTTACAATGTGAAAAAGGTATATGGAATAAAGAGTTTGTATCTCGATACAAATACAGTCCAATAAATTGAGTCTGACTCGTTCACTTTAGGAGACAATTCTTAATTCTTTTGACAATAAAGTTGAGAGTATTTCTATCTAATAACGACAACTGTGCCAATTAGTAAATATTTTAATTTGAAAGATAGTTTTATTGGAACATAGAATGTTGTTAAATAAACTATGGTTGTCATCCTTCTTCGAAAGCTTAATTGTATAAGACTCTATGCATTTATCTCAATCCTTAATACAAATTTGTCATACATAATAGGGTTTTCAAGCATAAAAGTTATTTTCTAAGTACACCACGAATTGTATAACGTGAACATCCACTCTTTCTTGTTACTTATCGTTTTGTTTTCTTAGGAATTCACTTGAATATTGCTTATACAGCAGCAACATTTTCTTTTGAACATGATTATGATGTTGATCTTTCTGTCTTTCACAAATCCAGCTGTCACTCATTTCATGCACATTTTTTAAATTATTTTGGACACAAACACCATATTTTACGTTATTAGAGCATCTTTGAAATTAAAAGAATAATACTTAATATTTTGATATTTTTTTCAATAATTTAGGCTTAATTTTGGTACCATTGTTCATTGATAACAGAAATTTTAATAAGTAAGCTTCAATTTACTTCAAGAAATATTTTAATATTTTATTTATTTTAAAGCTGTCACTTTCCATTTTTTGTCATTTTACATCTTTGATTGGTATGCAAATTTAAGAAATGTTATGTGTCTCAGATACACATTTATATATATATATATATATATATATATATATATATATTATTAAATTCAACAACTAAAATTAAAACAAAAAAAGAAAATTCTATTAAGTATTTCAATGTAACCGTGCCATTTAAAGCGCTGTAAAGATAGATTTTATCTTTTAGTTTACGAATTACATCTGAAATAAACAGTTATCACATTCGGTGAGACTGAAACGTAATCACGACAAGACAACAAACATTTTTGGCTTGCGGTAGATCATTTTCTTTGTTTTTGTATAATTTCTAATTAAAATGTGTTTATTAATTGCTACTAATGTTACTTTAATATTTCATGAATCGCATGACTAACACAGACAACTATTACAGTAAGTAAGATTATAGCAGAAATTAGCATATAATTATAACGAAAATTATTATTTCCATTACTGAAATTTATTCATTTCTATACCGTTGAATTTTGTTAACAATATTTTGTTATTAATAATACTTTCTGGTATTGTATTAAAATACTATTAATATTTACATTGAATTTAATAAAAACATATATGATGCTAAGTTTTTTTTAAAACTAATTACTTTATAGATGTTTAAAAAAATGTATTCAATTTAAATGTTAATTATTTTCCGTGCATAGCTTTAAATATATATATATATATATAATAAATATAATATTATTCATATAAACAAATCTGAAAATTTTAATTCTAGTCCGTAACTTAAAAGTGTATTTTTATCATATTATATATATATATATATATATATATATATATAATATTTAAAAAGAAATTAATTTTATTTATGCAATATGAAATTAGAAAATATATTATTAATGGTTAATTATGAAAACAAGAGTATAATTTGAGAAAAGTATTGCATAAATTGAGTAGAAATCAAAATAAGCCATGATATGGAACTTTGCTAGTTAAAGTGATTGTACATAATTGAATTGGTTTAATTGTAATAAATTTCTATTATTTTTTCATGTAATCTTAAAAAATAATTTACAATCAGTTCTGAGATTTTTTTATTCGAAGGTATATAAACAAATTTTGTTATGCTAAAAATCGTTCATATCGAAAACAACAAATGTTCAGATTTTACATGAAATTGACTTTGTTTTATTATCATACGTGATACAAGGAAGTTTTTTCTTTATTTGTAGTGGCCGGTACCATAACATGAACTGTTTTCAAGTGACATTATTCGACAGACACGAGAAAATTGAAAAAACCCATATACGCCACTTATGCCGTAAATATTATGAAAATGGTGGAACTATTTCTAGGTAAGTGATTCACTGTTTGCATGTTTGAGATAGATAAACATTTCGTTGTGTAACTTTGAAAAATGATAATATTTAGAATATTTTATCTTGTTAAAAGTGTAGTTTTAATTATGATTAACGACTATAGTAAAATATACACTTTTCCTAAATGTAAACATTAATAGTTTGATGATTAAACATACAATATATTGAGATATTTAAATTTGTTTACGTTTTTAAGATATCTTTTTTGAATCCTTTCTCTCTTTCTATATATATATATATATATATATATATATATATATATATATATATATATATATATATATGTATATATATATATATATATATATATATATATATATGTATATATAACATGAATTCAGTGATTTATTATACAAAACTGTTAAATATCCTATCAGATTGTCATCATTTGTAACTAAATTATGATTATAGCATAGTTTTCATTTCTTGTCTAATTTAAATAAATCTAACAAAAAAATTAAATTTAGATTGACCATTATTATATTATTTAATTAAGATTAAGATTTATATTCTCTAATTAGATTGACGATTTATATTCTTTAATTCTTCAATTTAAGTATTTTATTTGTTTTTTAAAGAATTTTTTTGTAAGAAAAAAAATAAATAGCTGTAGACATATCAATGAAAAAAAAACTGAAATTTGAAATATCTTTTTTCAAAAAATGAATATTTTAAGCCTAAAAAAGTCTATACATTCAAGTTACATACATATATTAATAAAACCAGATATAAATATTAATCATTATTTGAAATATATATATATATATATATATATATATATGTAAATTCAGTAAATTTGTAAACGCAATATCATTCGATTCGCATTTTTAGACCGTGTAAGAGATACGACAAACCGGCCACTGCCAATAACGGAAACGATCATCGGACTCTATCGATTTTGAACTTAATGTTGCCAGTTGACGTGGAAAGTTTGGTCAACAACGGACCCAACAATGACCGCTGGGCAAAGAAGCGAGCGAAATTTCATCGGATCGGTTCGTCGAAATCATCGTCCAATGGCGGTAAAAAGGTCGAGACCTTGACGAAACCAAGAAGTATGTTGAGCACGGAGAGTATGGATAAGAGCACAGTGTCGACTGTTACATTCGCACTAGACGATGATAATGATGAACAATGTGATGATATTGACATAAACGATTTGAATGATAGTTTTGATTCGACGATCACCGACGAAATCGATTCGAATATACAGAGGTTGCTGAATAACTATTACAGGTAAACAATTTATGTATATCCTTATACAATATGTACATACCTATATATATATATATATATATATATATATATATATATATATATATATAGATATATATATTATTTGCAACAAATCTTAATACCATAAATTGTAATCTTATATCCATTGGCGTTTCGATTTTTTTTTTAATTTACATTTTTTGTACTATTAAATGTATGTTAAATAGCATTAAGAATTAAGTATTTTTTTCTCATAAATTAATACACTTATCACAATGACATTTTCTATAAATAACTACATACTACCCTTTATAAATTCTACCCAAAATAAAGACAATTTGATTTTCAATTTCTCTGATTCTCAATTTCTCAATTCATATTTTTGATACAAATATGAATGTATTTAAAAAATGATAAAAATCATTTTGTTTCACACGCTATAAAAAATTATTTAAGAAAACTATTAATGTTGGGATTATCAATGAAGTAGCATTTATGTAATATCGTTTTCTTATATATCGGACAAATTTATTATTATTATATATATATATATATATATATATATATATATATATAAATAAGAATAATAATGAAAATTTTATCATCATTTTACGTTTCCTTTTCAAATGTAGATAAAATCATAAAAAGAGTGACATTATAAATAGTATATTAAAGTGTGAACGTTACAGAGGGAGCATTAACGATGAAGACATTGGCACGCGAACCGATTGTGTCGACTGTCAAAAAGAACGTACGAAACGAAAAGGCACTAAGAAAAAATCCCGTCGTAAGAACAACAACAAAAACGTCATGGGCGTCCGTCAAGACGACATCGGTAACAATTCGACGGCGACGAACATAAAGAAAGATGTAAACGGCGTTGAACAGAAAACAAAAAGAACAATTACAATATCTTTGTCGCGGCCGCCGAGTCCCGAGACGATCCAGATTATTCGCGTGAACGTGACGTCACACTTGTCCATCGACATCAACGACGGTCAAACTGAAATGAGCGTGAGCGACGATAATGACGAGTGGGATACGAGCGAGAGGGATGTCGGACACGAAGTTGACGACGCCGGCGAGGACGATAAGAAAGACGCGTGCACGCGACAGACGGTGAAAAATACATTAAAGATGCGACAGCCGCCGCTCACTGTCCGCTGTCACCGAGTCGAGTTGATGAACAGGAGTAAGATGTAATTGAATGAATGATGTTGTGTTAAATAAAAGTGGTTGCTTTCAACTCTATTTCGGGATAGTTCTTCATTTCATTCACAATGTATCCCTGTATGTTTTGTATTTTGTTCCAGTAAGTAACACCTAACGAAGAATTGAGATAACTGTTTTGTGTCACATGCTTAAATGTTTTCTATACACAGTGTGTCAAAATTCAGTTAATCGTTTTTAAATAAAATCAATTTATTACTTAAAAACTCTATAAATACTGTTCAAAAAAGGGGCTTTTTGTTCAAAACATACATTGCAGCTCTTTGAATTATATTTACAAACTTCTTTACATAAATCTATATCATCATTTAATCTTCCAAATATTTTTTTTAATTATTTCTAGGAATAATTTAAGACTCATGATCTTTCTGAAAAGACCTTTCACGATTTTCCACAGTGAGAACCCATAAGAAGTAATAACCTACGAGCGGGGCATCCAATCAAACACTTCTGTTATTGAAATTGATAGAAAACAATTTCTAGTCTTTTTTTATTATTCTTCTATCTTGTGTTGTTTTATTATCACTTGTTTTATTTCAGGAAGAAAAGCCGGTTAAATCGGTAAAATAAGATTAAACTTAAAAACTTTCTGATTAAATTATTTTTGGCCTACTCTGTATTAATAGTAGCACATTTTTTTTTTGAAAACAATTTCCTTAAAAATAACAATGATGACTATCAGACAACTTTAAAACATATCATTACATTCAAAATTACTTGATTATAAAAAAAATAATTTGGAAAATAATTTTAAAACATGTATATAACAAAAAAATGTTTGATCCAAAAATTGAAATAATTTCATCGAAATAGTTAAGTATTACTCAAATGTAATAATTTTTTTTTAATATTCAGTTTTAGTAAAATAGATGATCAATAAAAGAGAAACAAAACGAGTTTATTTGGAGATACCGGGGATCGAACCCGGGGCCTTTCACATGCAAAGCGAACGCTCTACCACTGAGCTATATCCCCAATACAAACAAAGAATTTATCATATTATTTCTCATTGAACTGATGTAACTAATATCTAAAACAATACATCGTAAAAGATTCAGAGCGGATTGTTCACCTTTAGACATAATTTAACATTGTTAGAATCTATTTTTAGAACTGTAAATATATTCTAAAGTCATTCTTGTTCGAAACTAAAACTAAATTCTATTACAGTAGTTACAATTTTAGCTACAATACATTTAGCTGATAAAAAAAGATGTTTATATTTTTTCACCGTCTTTCTGTTTATAATATGTATGTATATTGTTCAATAAAACTTTTAACTCAGTTACAGAATATCTTTTTTCAAAAATGAATATATTTAAAATATTTAACTGTTTTGCATATTAAAACAAATTAATATATTTCTTTACTAATCCATACATAGTAGTGTTCAAATTCCGTATTATATATAATAGAAAAATTTCTTCTACTTTAATATTAAAAAAATAAAATACAGTAATTATTACACAGTGAAAAAAGTTAGATACTTATTTTTGAACTCAAATAATTCTGTCTATTAATTCATTTTTTCTATTATTTTTTTATGATTTTTGAATTCATGTCAGTTTTTTATTTTTGTAATATTCAATTTCTTTATATCTCTCTTTTTCTTTATATACATATATATATATATATATATATATATATATATATATATATATATATATACACGCTCTTTATGTATGAAATTATTTATGCTTTACTAAAAATGATTCAAATTCATTCATATTTAATTACATTTTTTGGTTTAATAAATTTCGATGTCTGCAATTAGCTTTCATCGGGGATATAGCTCAGTGGTAGAGCGTTCGCTTTGCATGTGAAAGGCCCCGGGTTCGATCCCCGGTATCTCCAATTACTTCGAAAACATAAGATACTTTTTGTAAAAAAATCTTTACAATAGATCCATACATTGTACAAAATTAAATTACATGTTAGATATCATTGGTATCAAATTATTACAATTTTGAGACACTGATTCAAAAATAAATAATATAGAAATTAGTAATAAAAGTCATATTCTAAAACAGTAAAACCCTCGTTGTCACTGACTCTTCTACCGATGTTTTTTTATAGCACTTTAAATATTGAAACTAAATTATAAATCCCTTTCAACAACATCATAAACCAAACACCTTTTAAGATTTTTAAATCAACCTCTGAAGAAGACATGGATTTTTTGAGAATAAATAAAATATATAATGTAATTTAATAAAATGTCATGCGAAATAATATTTTTTTCATTCTATTTTTTAAAAAAAAAACAAAATAAAAATATCTACTAACAAAAATGACAGACTGAAATTATATATATTGAATTTTTCAAATAACTTTTACTTTCGTTATATGAGAAGAAATAAATTTTATAATTTTGTAATATTATAAAATATTAAGTATAATAAGTTTATTAAGAAAAAAATATTATATGCAATAACACAACAAAGAAACCTTTGCGTGAATAAGTTGTTTTATGTATAAAAAAATATATAGGTTGATGAAACATAATTTATTTAACTCTATAATTTATCACCTGTCCCTATATTCGATAGCAGTTTACATGTGTATGTGATTATTTACGAAAAACCACAAAATGGAAAACCTTGACTTCAACTTTCAACGTTATTATATATATATATATATATATATATATATATATATATATATATCACTTTTGATTGCGTGGAGTGATTGTTTTTATTTCATTCACCATTATAAGACGATATAGATATAATTTTATAGTAAGACTGTAGCAGATATTTGTTGTTTTCTAATACAAAATATAATTCATTAAAAAATAAATATTTCCTGTACATAATTAATAATAATTCGATTTATTTATATGTTCTGAGGGTAATGGAATTCTCATCGAAATGTAAATTAGAATATTTTAAAAGACAATCAATTATTGCATCTGTAGATGAAAGAAACATTTATTGTGTGTTCGTATTAATTCATCTACAAGAATGAATTGATCCACAATAGAAAAATTATATTCGAATACATATTTATTCCTAACTATTGTCTTTAATAAATTTATTTTTTTTTTCATAAATGAAAGATTACATATGTTCAGTTTGAAATTTATTTCAGAAACTATAAAAACATATGTTCAGGAAAAAAGTAACATTGTCGACTAATCAATAAAAGAAGCTAGAAGCCAATACTAAATGCATTATATATATATATATATATATATATATATATATATATATATGCGTTTTTGATATACTAATAATTTATTTGGTTTTTGCTAGACCTGTCATCATTCTTTGTATCACAAAAGATTCGGCTATAGATGGTTTGTGAAGCGTTCACTTATGAATTTTTTATCGTATGTTTGATTCTAGACAGAAGCATATTACATTACAATAAATATTTTATTTTCAAATCGGTTCTAAAACTTGGCCATAATAATAAGTGGCCCATATAAATGTAATATAATCTTAATTTAATTTTATTTCGCGAAATGAGCAATATATATTTCCTGTAATTATAATTAAATAAATAAAATCTTTAAAGAAGTTCTATCTTATCGTATTGCTAAAGAAAAATAAATATTTTTATGTAATTAATTAAATTTTGATTACCAGTATTGTTGAGTCTTAAAATATAGTGATTTTTTTTTGATAAATGTATATAAATAATGGTGTAACTTAAAACTTCAAAATTTATTTTTACTCTATTTCCTATCAAAATCATTGTTCTCAGTAATAAATTCGCTTTGTAAATGAATTAGTTTCTCGCCACCTGTACCATACTTTTTTCAATGTTCAATAAATTATGATTGATCATTTTTGATATCGATACCACTATCCTTAGAGCACTAACAGATTTTTCTCTACCTCAGTGGTCTGAGAATTATAGTATCGTCTTCGAAATGCACATAAGCATCAATCAAAATTGATCATCAGTTAGTGAATATTTTTGAATGAAAAAATGTTTGTGGCTCGAGGAGTTACGAAACAATTTATTTGTGAACATGAATTTAGTTTCAATACCCGAACTGTATTGTGATTAAATTTATTTGCCCAAATTAATTATATGTTACGAAGATGATATGTTATCTAAAGATGAAGGAATCACTAATAAAATTCACATAAACAATAATCAAAATTAGTAATGGTCAATTATTGAACATTTTTAATTAGAAAATGTTTGTGTTTGACGAAACAATAAAAATGTATTTCTGAAAATATTTCTTTATTCTAAAAAGGATATAAAAAATTTGAAAAAAAATCATTAATATGAGTATGAAGTTTAAAATACGCGAGACAAAAAATTCAAACATTTTTATAAAGTAAATTTTACAAAACAAGACTCATTATAAAAATCAATGGTTTATATTTCTTTAAATTATAGATTTTCTTTTAATTCTGCGTAATAAATATTTAATTAAACAAATATGAGTGTAAAAACTGTATTTTAAAACTAAACAGTGTGAAGTAATGGAAACAGAGATTTTATGTTTGCTAAGTTAAAATTAACTACAAAAAAAATGTTGAGGTTCTATAAAGATAATTTTCGTGCACGTACTTAAACATACAATAAAAATATAAATATTATGATAAACAGAAATTCAATCCTGTGATTCACCAAACTAATCATGTCGTATGTTTACTTCAAAAATAGTATCGATATCTCTGTTTGGAGACTCTCGCTTGCAAATGGTTAATCATATATTTATATTAAATACTTTGAGTTTTATTTAGAATATAACAAAAAAAATGCAATACTGATGATTAAATATAAATATATACAGAAATGTTTATTAAACGATCTGTCGAACCAATGCCAGTTTGCTTACTGACCCATTAATTTATAACTGACTCCTTCTGTACAATATATGTACGGTGTTTTTTTTACCTCGAAGCATATTAACTGTAGACTGTATACGGGTTAGTGTAACTTCGGAGCACAGTTGTTAGATATCTATTACTATCAAGGTCATAATGGGACCTTGGTCTTATACGTAAGAACAGAATGAATGGAATGTACGTCGGAAGTCGCTCACAGTTGCCAGCGCCACCGTTGCCACACCGGAAATAGCAATGTTTCCGTGACTCATACGATCATTAACCGTCCGGTCGTTGAGGTAATGTGATCAAACTTATACTGTTTATTTATTTTCATTTTTTATACATATTATTAATACGATCAATTGTGGTAATAATATACTCACAAGACAAGTCGAGAGATGATGATGATGATGACGGTTTTTTTCAGTTTTGCAGAATTGATGAATGAATACTTTAGAAATTATACTAAAAAAATATAATACTACTGATACAATTCTCTGCAGAAATATACAATATATTTCTTTGAATTTGAAGTAAATTATCTCTTAGAAAAACAAACTCTTCAAACATTTCAGTATTATATACGATTTTCTAAAAAATAAAGATTTATAGCAAAAAGAAAACAAGTTGTAAGTTAACAAAAATCAATGTTCACTCAAACTACACAAAAAAATCTAATCCAATGTTTAATAATTGATTATTATTCATTTTTATTATTCCTTAAAGGTATTTAGATGAAGATTCCATTATTTTCAGAGCACTAAGGAATAGAAAAATATGAAAATATGAGTATTTTCAGTACCTTACCGCTCTAAATATGATAGAATTTTCATCCAAATACCCTTAAATAGCAATCAAAAAGAATCAATAATTAATTATTGAACATTTCCGGTCAAAAAAGTTGTGAGAAAGTGAAAAGTTTATTTATGAAAATAAAAACGTATGTCTTTAAACATAGTAGAAAAAGTAATACGTCTCACTAATACTGAAGCATAATGGGCCACAGTTTGAGAAACATTACAATAAATTATTTAAAATTACAAGTAAATTATTTTTTTAAGAATTAAGAAAAAAGTAACATTATTTTCAAAAGTGATGGTTATTTTCATAAACAATAAAGTTAATTTTAAAAAAGACAAAGAAACATTGAAATAATATTAAATTTGTAAATCGCATGTTTATTTAAACACCATTTAAAATTGATTAATTGAAAATTATAAATAGAATTCGTTATGAATTAACTTCAGTGACAATTTATAAAATTCGACAAGTCATGCAAAAGGAAATTAAAGAATTGTGAACTAATAGCTTTTAAATTAAATTCTGTAATATAAAAAACTCTTCATTTTTAATCTCATATATATATATATATATATATATATATATATATATATATATATATATATGGATTAATTGAATTAATTACGTTTCCTAATAGATTCATTGTCTTATAGATTAACAAAGTACTGAAACCACCATAAACAAACCTCTGTCAGTGTCATCAAAGGATTGAAACGTTTGTTTCATCAATAATTTGAAACAGTCAGATCGTTTCAAATATTATAATAATAAGCGTTTATTGCTATACACAAACAACTTATAAACTTACTTTCTTTCCCCCTCTCTCTCTCTCTCTCTATATATATGTATATATATATATATATATATTCAATTCTCAATGTGTGTGTGTGTGTATGAATATTTGTATCTTTGTAATACCCACAATGAATAAATATTTGCTTCACATGAATTTGTGATAAATTCTATTTGACTATTTTCACACATATTAAAAAAATGTGTTTTAAATTAATTTGGAATCAGTTTTGATTTTAATTATATCACTCATTAATATCAAAATGCGTACAATTCAGAAAAAGATCATTCTTTTACTACCGGTTAAATATTTAGAATACGCCAGAAAAAAATGCTATAATACTAGACGTTTTATATCAAACTTTCATAATGTCATTTTTTAATAAACTCGATATTTGTATGTGAAAACTGTAAAAGGCTCTTATGAGATATTTGTAATTTTCCTGTTGTACAATTAATGTTATGTGTAAGCGACATAAAGAACGCAAATTATTTTTGTATTTTAAAATAATTTAATTAATAAACTAATTCGAAGTTTAATAAATTCTTTAAAAAATCATAAAACAGCAACAAGTATTTATGAAATATAATAATTAAATGAAAACATTATTAATATTTAAAATAAATGTTTGCTTAAAAAAAAGAATAAAAGTTAATGTACTCAATACAAAAACTATGAGCTTAAAGTTAAAATGTAGTTTTTTTTATATTTTTTCATTTAAACATTTTTAACATATTTTAATATTTGAAATTATACTAATATTAATATTCTATTAAAAAATAGAAAACATTTACATATACGCTCTTTTACTGTTTTCATTAAATACAAATTTAAATACAAGATTTTTTAAAAGTAAATATAATTTGTTCAGATATATTATTATATTTAATTATTATTTAAAAGTTTGTGTATTTATTTATTCAAACTGGATAGTCAGTTTATGTGTCTGTTGTTAACAAAGTTTTTAGTTTTTATCAAAATTATCATATGTTCAATACACAATAAGACAAAAAGTTACATAAGAGTTGTTTTTACTTTCTTGTGACTTTTTATTTGGCGGTTATAAATTTCATGGTATGTCGACAGTCTCGCCAAATAAGTATGTAAGCAACTCGTACAGACAACAATAACGAGACACTTGATTACTCCGACCAATATCTGAAATTGACAAATATCATGGAACAATTGCATAAGTCCCATAATTCAAGAAAAGTTGATCCCAGAACGACCAACACTCATATAACTTGATAAAAGTTGTCAATGAAAGCGTTTCATGAATGAACAACGGGTGTACTGCGGTCTACGATGCCGTTGTACTCCGTCGTTGAATTCCCCGTCCCCCTGCTAAAACCCCGCATCGCATCACACCGACAAACCACCCGACCACCCATTCCGCACCGCTTTGCGCGACCGCCAAAGCAGTGTGCACACCCGCGACCCGTGGGTCGCGGGGATTCCCCGGATCTCGGAACGCCACTTTATCTTGTGTATTCATTTATCCACTTTTTCAAGCGAAGCATAGCAGGACATCCAGCGGTCTGAGGATGTAGGATGTGGGTTTCCTGACCCTACTCAATGTCTCGGGTGGGAGGGAGGCTCGGTTTCGATGGTTAGCCGGATGGCTGAGGGACTCAGTCGCTACTACCGGCTCAAGTAGGTACTGTGTTTTGGAAAAGTCTTCGAAACTCGGGGGTCCAAGAAAACATGATGAGAGAAGACGGTGATTTCACGCAACAAAAACCATGCCGGGCAAATAATTTATCTTTTATTGAAGTTTGTTGTGTCGGTTTCTTCTACTGTTGAATGTCAGACGTGTTTACACTGGTTTTTTGTTATCTTTATTTGTCAAATCGGATTATATATATAATCTCTAATTTTTTATTCAATAGATGTTATTATTGCATACAATATTATATATATATATATATATATATATATATATAACAATTATTTTGATTTATAATTTCAGATTATTTTAGTTGATTTGCATTTAAATAGTAACACAAATCTTGATAGTCTATTTAATTTTTATATATAATATATTTTATCGGCGTTTATTTTATACAAATAATTTTCTTTACAAATTTTATGTTATAGTTATATATATATATACAATTTTAATGCATGAATTCTTCCGTTTTTAAAAACATAATATTTTATATTCTCGAGACCTATTCAATACATGTTAATAAACAAATGTACAGTAAAAAAG
>CM068319.1:30018958-30181458 GCA_034766995.1 Acanthacorydalis orientalis
TTGTATTGTGCTAGTTATGTACCAAAAATCTTTTATTTTTAGAAGAGTTTGATTTCTTTATTTAATGTTTATTAATTAAATGCTATTTTTATCTTACTATTTTCTTGTTTTGTTTATGTTACAAGTCAAATAAATATAAAAATCATTTAATGAACAATAACTTAATATATTCTCATTTTAGGAATTATGTTTAATGTAGTATCAAACAATGTATTTCTATATAATAAAAATTATGAACATTTATAGATAAATTTCAATAAATTTGCTCTACTTGGAAGAAGTAACTAAACTTCCAATGATTCGTATATATTTGTTAAATATTATAGATTTTCTGTACCTCGGCGCTTTGAAGATGACGGTATCATTATCAAAATGTGCATAAGCAACAATTAAAATGATCATTTTTCATCACAAAATTTTTTTACACTCTTTGAAGTGAAAAACAGAGAATTCATTTGTGAAAATGAACATACCTCGAATATCCAAACTATATTGTGTCGATTATAATTTCATACAAACGATTAAAAAATCGAAATTGAATATTATTTCAATATAAAAGAAAATAAACTCCATTTTTAATTAACTGAAATCATACATAATTTATTATTCCATTCATTACACAATATCTAGTTTCATATTTTAAATCTTTTCACATCTATAATATTTTATCTTGTAACCGTATATCATTCTACTATTTTTTAAATAATATCTTCGATAATTAATACGATCATAAGTATTTCAGATAACGAATCCATCAATGTATCTAAATGAAAACAATAAAATAAAGAAAGAACATCGCATACAGCTAAAACACAATGGAAACCAATCACGTGAATGTGGTGTCATTAAATTTCAACGTGATTAATTACTGATTGCGCGGCCGCCACACCAAGTAAAAAGATAATTAGCGTAAATCAGGCCCGCTGCAGCAACGGGCTTACGGATCTAATACCCTACGGGGACACGATGGATGCATCAATGTGTGCCAGAGTATACGCCAAGGGTGAGATTTGTAAAGCAGCCATCGTGAATAATATTATACATTTATATATATATATATATATATATATATATATATATATATATATATATATATATATATATATCTACATACATTATATATATATATATATATATATATATATATATACATTATATATATATATAAAATGACAATCAACGAATATTTGTGTACTATCTGAACAGTACATATTTACTTAATAAATATATGAATTCATATATATATATATATATATATATATATATATATATATATATATTAAATTATTCAATTAAACATATTGAAACCATATACAAAAATAGTATATCAGATATAACAACAGATTATCTTGTTACATTGATCTAATGCGACAAGTGTGTCTCTGATATTCCTTATGTTTTAATGAAGAAATACTTTTGTTCCTTGAAGAAAATCTTTTCTGACAAAACACATGTCAAGCACGGAGGTCATTGCTACTTCCGGCTGACATCATCTTTGTTTTTTATTGACATGTGCGAAATTGGTAAATATGCATTGTAAAAATGATTTTCATTCGAATTTGTTGTCATATGTTGTTTATTACGATCATTGACCTTATATATATATATATACATGTAGTTCCTTTCATTCTAAATGTCCGAATAATTTAATACATTTCAAATAAATAAATGTTTTTATTGATATAAAAAGGTTCGTCAACATCGAAAATCATTTTTTCTTTTAGATCATTTTGGAATATTATTAAATTAAATTTCTAGAATCATTTAAAATAACTAAAATTAGATTTTTTTATCGTTTAAATTATGGGACTCAATTCAATTAATTGACAGTCAATTTAACAGAAATATATTTTTTTTCTTAATAAATTTTAATACTGAATAAAAAAATATTTATTTTGAATTAAAAGAGAGTTAAAAATATACTATTTTGTTATATATATATATATATATATATATATATATATATATATATATATATATATATATATGTGAAGTAGTATGAATGTGTGTACAAAGAGCTTGTGTATAAAATAACTACATCTTCTGTATATTCTACAGAATGCTGTTTTCAATGCTAGAATTGTCGAATCAATCTTTCTCGATGGCACAGTGAATGCTGATTGTTATCTGAAATTTCTACAAAACACTGTTATTTATTTCCTTCAAAATACGACAACGAGCTTACAGGAAATGGTCTTGTCGATAAATTGTGCGAAGATCGTTTATAAAATAAAACATATAATTGTTGATTTTTTTTGTAGATTAATTAACAGTATAAACTATACAAATTCTTCAGATTTTTACTCCTTCGACCATGATTTATAATTAAATATTAAAAAAATGTTTCTATTGATTTTGTATCACCAGTGTGTTCAGAAATATAAAATGGGCAGAATATTTGGAAAGTGTTCAACAAATTTGTAAAAAAAATATTTGAAATTTTAATTGCAATGTTTTAACACACATAGCTTTAAAGACATGTTTACAAACGTATAATTGGGTCAAAATGAAATAAGTAAGTTTGTGAGCATCTTTTGTAACATTGAAAGGTTTAAATATTTAAAGTATGATAAAAGAAAAAAGTGTTAATAAATTAAAATAAATCATGACTAAAATGAAAAATTAAATAATTAAACTAAATCTAATAAATTAATGTTTATTATATGATGTTATATTATAATCCTCTTGATATTATAATATGATCCGTCGATTATTTAAAAATCATAAAAATTATTTGATAATGCAATGAAATCAAATATATATTTTATAATATCTGAAATAACTGAGTTATTTTATCAGAATTATTTAAACTCATACTTGTAAAAGTATTAAATGGTTCAATATTTTTTTTTTGTAATTACCTATTAGGTATAGTAAGAAATTAATATATAAAATTTTTAAAAAAATAAAAGTTTATTCGTATCTCAAGTATGAGTATTTCTTTTGGATTAACTATAACTCCATTTATTCACACTTTTTATGAAAATTTCAACATATTAATAAATTGCATAAAAATAATAAGAAAAATATATTACAACGTTTCTTGTGTTTAAGCATCTCATCAAACACGTCATCCGCCCATATAACCACAAATCATTATTTCCGCGATATATAATGCATTCGAAAAAGATTGCCAATCGTGGCACAATGAGCTGCAGTAAAGTCATCATCATTTATATTACGTTGGCAATGTGACCGTAATGACTGGCATGGCATCAAAGAATTTTAACTGCGGACTTTTTTTCTGTTATTTATCTAAGAGCACGGTGATCATTTATTCCGACATGGTGTAAGGGATGACAGTCTATTCATCGTTAGCAATCGGCCATTGCCACATCCCGTGTCTCCCCGCCTCACAGTATCGTCTTCGAACATCATCCCTGTGTAAGCACTCGTACCTCAAGTTTACCCCCGAACACGTTGACTCCACCGTCGTGCTACACTATTGTAATTCTAAGCCGTGAGAATATCAGCCCGGTGCAGAATTCTCTCCCAACAGATAACCGCGTGCATTGTGTTTGTTTGTTGATACTTGTCATTTTGTTTTATCAATGCAAGACTTTGCAATAGGGTTATTATTGGATCCGAAATGATGCAATTTATTTATATGGAATGATGCGTCACTCAATTGAAATAACATACCGTTTCAAATATTCAATTGAACGTATCGATAAAAATCAATTTACAATTCACTTAGATGAAACTATAAAACAAGCTATAATTCTAAACAACACAAAAATATATATATATATATATATATATATATATCTTTTTAACAAAAATAATAATTTAATTAAAAAGACCATCATGAATCATCAGATATATTTATATTTCATATAAATAGAGTATTAAAAAATCTAAAATGAGAACTGAAATTTCTAAAGGATTAACAGAAATTTAATAAATTTTTATTTCGTTACATCTAAAATAATAAAATCAGTAAGAAAACAAATAGAAGAGCCAAAACAGATAAGTCAAACTGAGGCCGTGGCGACAAGAATGGTAACTTTCGACGCTCTGAAGATGATGGCATTGCCATCAAAATATGCATAAGTAACAATCAAAAATAATCAATAACATTTTTACACAGAAAATTTATTTATGGTTTGTAGGGTAAAAAAGAGGTAATTTGCGAAAATCAGTTTAACGGCACTGTGAAGATATCTCCGATTTTTTTAAAGTTTTCATAGATAAAAGAAGCGTACGAAAGGGAAAGAATTTAAAGAATAATATAACGACTGAAAAATCAAGATTTTTGGTAGAAGAAACTTATTTTCAGAGATACTTAAAGAAGATTCGAGACTGATGGAGATGGGAAAAACAATTAAAACCGAAATACGGAAAAAATAATAAAGACTATATAATTATAAACTTTAATATTTTAATCTTCAATATTCTCTCTCCTACGAAATATTTTTACCACTATCAAATTCCTTATTTAATATACATCTCTCTAATTGATATTTTCTGCACATCTAACGAAAAATAACAAATATTTCCATTTTAAATAATTAATAATAATACTATGTTTTAACTGTGGTGCCTTTAATAATATTTAAAAACAGGATACAAGAACTGTTAAACTTTCTATAACATAATTTTTTTAAAAAAGTATGAAAACATTTTCGTCTTACACAACTTTTCATTCGCATTATTTTTTTGCAATTTACTGTACAAAAAGTATGAAATCTACTAGAAAGAGTTGAGTTCTTAAAAAATATAATCGATATGATAAAAATATACAAAGAAATATAATCTCTTGAAAGAAATTGTTTCGTGTAATATTAAGGTCAATTTTTTGATTTTATTTCCATTCATTAACGTATTTTTCTTTATATATTTTTCTACTTTTTAATTTACCTTGTCGGTAATTTTAAAAAGATAAAAATTAAGAATCATTTAAAAAATTCCATCATAAGAAAATCATTACATAGTATTTTTGCTAGAATTTACTTGATGCATTATGAATTTATATCAAAGACTTATTACATTTCAATATTGTATCGATCTGTATCGATCAACATTTATCACGACTGTAATATGTTATCACTTTTTTACAATTCTAAGAAGTTTTATATTTTAAATTAACATTTTTTTATTACTTAGAAATAATTCTAAAAAAATAGATATAAAATTATACATACATGTATTTATGAAATCATATTTTATCCTTAAGTGATATTCAAATTCAAATAAAAATTTAGTCGTATTTATCAATTTATTCATTTAAAAATTTTCTTATAAACTAATTGATTTTTTTTAAATTCTAATATATAACAAATATTCAACGAATGAAATCGTTCTGAAATTGTACTTATTGAAATATCAGCAGATTTGTTCTTAGAAATATAATTAAAAAGCAGCCTTATAAAAATATTTTATTTTATATTTAAACAAAACAGTGCACAATCTGTAAATCGACTGAAATTATTTTTATTTTTTCTAATGTGTACATTTACGTTATCTATACTTATTTAATAAATAATTGAACAGACTTATCTCTTAAAACTTATCTCATGTCTTGCACTCGATCTGTATATGATACAGTTTGACAAATTCCTAAATAAATTATTTTAAGCGTAGGTTTAATCATCTATCGAGATATATAAAAAAAAAACAACTTCCTTCCATGGCTATTATACTGATCAAGAAACGGAGATACGAATCTACAATAAAAGAATTTTTCGTTCATCTTTTTCTAACGTAGACTCGAATACATAAGTTTCATATTATCTGGCAATCATCCCTTAAACATTCGGGGTGTATTTTTTAATCGCTATCCGAATAACGGGACTTGAATGTTTGATACTTTACAAAACAAGTTTTTGTTTCAGTTTGAATTTTTTTATAGAACTTTATTTCATTCTCTTACATGTAAAATGTATGAAAAGATGGCTGTATCGTTTTAATTACGAGAATAAATTTAGATTTAGAATATAGGTTTATAAAGTTTACACAAATTAAATTGAATGCCAAACGCAGATTTTTATTAAAGAATTTTTAGTATATGATATTTCAATAATATATGTATTTGTTTGATTGTAGTTCTGATTTTTTTTAACTGGCTTAGTCTAATTCAATCATTTTCACAAATCAACTATTATTTACCCACAAACTATAAAAATTCTGATCAAAATTCTTTAATAAATAATTATTGGTTATTTTCTATTGTTTCTTATGCACATTTTAATTACGATATCATCATTCTTAAAGAGATAAATAAGGAAAAATCTGTTATTTTTTAAGTTTCTCTTATGTTACAATATAGTTCTGGTACTAAAGCGAAATTTTCTTTCGTAAATACATTTTTCTTCACCACACAAACCACAAAAAAATTTTAATCAAAAATGTTCACAAATTGATTATTGAAAAGTCAATACATCGATCAATCGATAGAAAAATCTATAGACTTTTTAATACTCCAACGAACTGATGATGGTATCAACATCGAATTGTGCATAAGCACCAAAGATAATCAATATAAATTATTAAACTCTTTTGGACAGATTTTTTTATATGTGAGTTAAAGGAACCAATTATTTTTAAAACTGTGTTGATGAGAACAAAAATCGCCATAAAAATAAATTTTATTTCCATTTTCAAATTTTTTTATTTTTATTCCGTTATCTTTACCATTGGGGTAATTTAAATACTTCGTATAAAATTTCGTAATTTTTTTTATGAATTTAAATCTACTTGTCTAGTACTCTCCATTCAATCTCCATTTAATCTTTCTTGTTTCTTTAATTTTTAATAAATCAATTATTTACAAGTTCAATTTATATAAGAGTCTATTATTTTAATATTTCAGTACACAAATTAATACATGTACCTACATACATACATACATATATATATATATATATATATATATATATATATTATATAAAATTTCAAAATTATATTCTTCGTGTATTTTTTATTTTAAGAGATAAATTATTTTGTGTATTATGTAAAATACAACACATTAAAATAAGATTTGATCTCTGAACTCGTCGACGAATAGTTGGTTCTATTATATATATATATGTGTATATATATATATATATATATATATATATATATATATATATTAATAAATTTGCCATAGTTGACACAATTACCTTGTTAGAAAGTAAAATGTCATCGAAAATGATTATGTTGAAATAAAAGTAAGTGAATGCCAATTGAAGTATATAAACATATAAATCTTTTCTTACATACAATTCGACAATTAAATAAAAATAATTGATTCCAAGATTTCATTTCGCATACAAGTTTATTCAAAAAGTTAATTTATGATTAAATCGCTGTCAAAACATGTAAAAGTATCAATTTTCTAATGTCATTTATATATGTTACTTCATGAAGTTTACAAAACCACAAATTGAAAAAGATATATAAGATTAATTGTTTAGAAACGTGAGTAGCATTCGAAACGATTATTTATGTGTATTAGTCTTTAAAAAACCATACATTTTTTTCCACCGAAGCGGTGAAATAATTCACCAATGTTTCATTAACTAAATTTTTCGTTTAGAAATCCTCCCATTTCATGTAACAATTACAAAATTTCGTGTACGTTGTCAAAAATAACATAAGAATGCCGTATGTATTGAAAAAAAAAATACATTTGTTTTGAGTCAACTGTACGCGCGTTCGAAATTCCAAGAAATGCAATATTTTTCAAGCAATATATAACATAAACATTTCGTTTAACTACATATATATATATATATATACTACTCATCCATAATGTGGTTTCAAAAACTCGCCAAAACTCACTTGGACAGGCTGTTATTTTCTTCTAACAAAATAAATAGTTTCTATGTTATTTGTGGGAGGTACCAGAAACCTATTCTAGCCATCTTTCTTCTTTCGCCTTTCACAGCACAACAACCCTTATGAACTATCAATATCAAGATTAATATATACTTTTTTTTCTTATCAAACATCAACAAAATAGAGTTTAAAAATATACAGATGAAGTAGATTTTTCAGTATTTTATCATATGCATTTTTTAAAAAATTCAAATTTAATATATTTGTTTTATTACAGCGATTTTAATTCGAATATTTATAAAAGTGTCAATGTTATTTGGTCGACTCTAATAGCATATGCACCATGAAAAATTTTCAAATAGAATTTCTATTTCTGTTTAACCTTTTGTAAGTCCTATACGTTCCGCTTTGTTGTAACATTTCTCTTAAGATTTTGCCCTGAAGTGATCGTAAAATCATCCTCAAATCCACAAGGTCAATCTATCCAAGGGTAGTTATTGTATTACCTGTCTTAAAAATATTCTCTTATTTGATAGATATACATATGAGAATAGATTTGAAGGTGCGTTGATTAAACATATGGTAGAAAAAAGATTTTTTTCTACGAACAACATATTAAAAATACTGTTATATACAAAAAAAAGAATAAATTATATTAAAATATTTAATAAATTTATTTTAATATTTGATTTTTAGAAAAGGAATGTCTTGTTTTAAATTATTACTATATATATATATAATTTTCTACTCAATAATTATTTACATTTTTTATCAATTTATAACACTGATTGCTACTAGTTAAATTCATAATAAATTGTATAAATGTATATATATATATATATATATATATATATATATATATATATATATATATATATATATGTGTGTGTATGTGTTTCTATCAAAAATTTGAAATAAATTTTACGGCAAAACTAAAACTACTGAAGAACTGATGAGAAAAATTTTATTGCAATATTTCGTCAATTAGCCGCTAATGTTCTTGCGGCCATAACTTTTTAATTAATTTTTAATACATTTTATTATTCAAATTACTTATTACTTTTTTATATAATTCTGTTTAAATATTCGATTTTTATGATTGAATCTATGATTTTTTTATACATTACATCATTGAATACTTTAATATATTATTTATATCCATATTCATATATATATATATATATATATAATTAATATTTCCGTAATTATTAAATATTAATAACTTTTTATATTAAAACCTGAATTCAATAAGATTTTAGTATAAATTTTACTGGCAATAAATTTGTCTCGGTTTTGATATTGCATTCAAAATGTTTATGATTTAATTCGAAGTCATCTATAGATTTTTTTTAAACTTCAAAACTTCTATCAAAACATATTTAATATATTTAAATATATTTGTTTACGCTATGCGTTAAAAAAACTATGTTTTAAAATATCTGTACGCACTTAATTATAATGATTATCCATAATAATTTTAGCTGCATTGTATTGTCTGAAGAAAAGAATTACCATCTAATTTTCATGTGCTTCTGGTTTTGTACTCTTTTTCTTTAGTTATTCCTTATTGTACGGCTTTCAACAAGTAAACAGATAAATTATTTTTTAAATAGAGGGAACTTAACATATATTTCATTTAATTTATCGTCCTATTTACCATTAACACATCGAATTATTATTTAGCCAATTTATGAATTTATATAAAAATGGATAGAGAATTTTAAAGAGATTGATGTGAATTGACATTATTGAAAAATAAAACTGAATAAAAAAATTATAATAAGAATACTTTCGATCAAATTAAATGAGTCAACATTTATTTTATGGTAAAAAATTAAATGAATGTAAATAAAATCTCATGAAAATAAACATGAAATGAATAGAAGTAAACAAAAATTCGCAATACATGTCCATGAGAAACTTTCAATTATTAGCTAAATCTGTGATGTATTCATTAGGAATAAACACGACTGTGGACAGAGATTTCTCGGTAATAATCAGTTTTCGGTAGTGATTGAGATAAAAATTCTACTCTCATAAATGAATTCGTTTTCCACACATTCACAACTGAAAATGTTTCTGGTCAGAAATATACAATAAATCATTATTGATTGTTTCTTATACATATTTTTATGTATTTTTATGATATTACTATCTGCATTTCGATAGTAATACTATCATCTTTAGAACGCCATGGTACAGGAAAGTATTTTACTAAAAAGAAGATTTCTCTGACTGATGAAATCTTATATAAGTAAAAATAATCAGTAATGATATTTATTGAACATTTTTGACCAGAAAAAATATTTCTTTTTTTGACTTGTGAAATGAAAAAATAATTTATTTTTGAAAGTGAATTTATTCAGTGTCAATACTGTTATTGTGATGAGTATTAAGGTATATTTTTTCCTATACAATATGACACAGCAAAAAACAAATCCAAGGTATATTAATAGAATGTATTTATATTTACAAATATTTTTAACTCAAATATGTTAAATAATTGATTATTGATTACGTTGATTGTTGCTTCCGCGCATTTTGATAGAAATTTCTTCACCGTTCGGAAGATTTTTCTTTACTTTAGCTCTCAGATGATGATGGTGCACTATTAAAATGTATATAAGCCAGAATCAAAATGATCAGTAGTCAAATATAGAACATTTTTAAATCAGAAAAAGTTTGTAAGTTGTGGGATAATATACAGAGTAATTTATGATAGTGTACTTGATTATAGCGCCCACAAATATGTTTTTATATTAGTTTTAAAAAACATTTAAAGAGAATTTAAATTTAATAATTATTAAAGCAGTTTTCATCGCGTTTTTTCGTATTGTATAAATCAACCTTTAAACAATAAACTATCTGTACTTCTACAATTGTCTTATTGTATTATGAGATGATAATAAAATAACGACAATGATGAACTTGTACAAGTACATAACACTCTTGACTACAGTTACAATGTAGTTTGAAAGATGATTACAAGAATTTAAACAATAAATATATGCAGACACTACACGACCTCTATAACTATAACAGGTTAGTACACATCCATTCACACTTGATGAAAATATAAAAACATTACAGCTAACTCTGTAGGATATAGTTGAAAGTGGTTTGTGATAGCATATGTATGTATACGATGCTTGGCTGTGCTGTTGGTCTCCAGCGAGTCAAAGTAGCAACAGGTCGACGTGCACCAGCATCCCCGTACCGGTGGTTACGGGACGCACGGCGTGTTGCGGGGGATGAATGCACCCCAGTGTGTACTTTACAACTGCACAAAGCTGCTGCAGCAACTCTTGTACTACACGTTTAGACTATTACGAGTCGTGTAATTTCAGAGTGAATTTTGCAATTTTAATGCGCGATTTATATAAAGTTTTTTCTCGACGTTCAAACATAATGAGGATCATTTGTATAATTATATAAATATACTAATTATGTTGTCGTCTATCTAGTTTCATTAACGTAATGTAATTAATAGGATTCAAAGTGTGGATTTTTACTATCTTAATATTTAATAACTGCAATTTAAAGAGAACTTCCTTCAAAGAATAAAATTCAGTTTTCTAATTTCATATATACTCCATATAAAAGGACTTTTAATTTTTTAATTTGCAATTCCTGAATAAATAAATGGCACAGACTGTTAATTATTTTATTTAATAATAATTTAATATTTTATAATTAACAAAGGAATAGAATTTAATAATTATTTTAGAATAATTAATTTAATTACTGAATTATTAATTCATATTTACAATAAAGTGCAGTATTAAAAGATAAACTATAACATATTTATTCAATATAAATATATATATATATATATATATATATATATATATATGATTTTATAAAGATATAAAATTAAAAACAGAAAAATGAATATCATAATTTTTATAAGGAATAAATTTTTATATTTATTTAGAATTTTAACTGTTTAGATTATAGATTGAAAAAAGTTTTACTGTACTAAACTTCTTTTACACATACACACACACATACACACACACACACACACACACACACACACACATATATATATATATATATATATATATATATATATATATATCATTTGAACAATCGATAGTTAAAACCGTTAAAATCGAACGTAAAGAATAATTTCTCGCACCGAGTTTAAAAAAACCTTGAGGTGATGGGTCACCTTTACTTTATGTGTTCCTATAAAAATGTGCTATATATCAAACTGCACCGTGAAACCAAAAACTATTATAAGGCAACACAAAAAAGTCTCTAATACAATGCATAAAACGGTAATAGAGTCAAATAGGATAGTCGGAATATAAAAAAATATAGAAGAGAATGAAATTTATATGATTTTAATATTTCGATATTTCATGGCTTTTTAAGGGACACTTTTCAAAGAATTGACAAAAAATTGTCGTATTATAATATTAGTTATTTTATGGAAATGTTATGGTATCGTCTTACATATCGACCCCAAAACAGATTTTTTGCACTATAAATTTTTCGTAATTGTGTCATTTTTCAACACGAGATCTATTTAAGTGACCGCAGAAAAGTACTGTAACGAAAATTTACTTTTGTTAGATATATACTTTTATGTATGTTTACTTTAATAGTTTTTTATTATATAATTTATGTGAGCAATGTAATAGAATATAAACATAAATCTTCAATATAGTTCTGAGACTGTGGTTAAAATCTATTTTCACAAATTAATTCTTAACTATAGATTTTTCTGTACCTTGACTCTGAAAATGATCTCATTTCCACTGAAATGTGCAAAAATAACAATCATAAATGATCAACGATTTAATGAAGATTTTTAATTAGAAAAAAGCTGGTTTATAGACCGAAAAAATAATTCATTTGTAAAAATAAATCTTCAATATTCTAAAATAAAAGTTATTTAACATGCAGGCTAGTAAAACATTATTCAAAAAGAGACAATAATTAATATATATATCTGAAGTTAAAGACTTGATTCTGATAAATATCAAAATATATAAAAATAGAACAGTGAATAAATAACGGTATCGGAAAATTTATTAGTTTATTTATTCTATTATCAGATAAATTGTAAAATTATTAGTTAAAACAATTACTAACATGAATATATTTTATGTTATTGTTTAAATCCTTAATGTAAAGCAGTAGTACTTAACAGAAAACAAATAAATGAACAAAAATATCATTTCTAGTCAATTGTCCATTCATGTATTAAAAAAAGAAACTGATCGTTCGATAACATCAATAGAGTAAAATAAACAGAACCGAACTAGAATCCATATTCAAAACGTAAAAAAAGATCAATTCTATTATCACATGAAGCGAAAAATAACAATGCAGCGGGGCGAAACAAAGATCGACGTCGTACAAGACGTCTTAAATCTATGACAAAAGCATGTGGCGCGGCGGTGTTGCTGTTATGGGGGCTGTTCCACCATACTGTCTACAAATTCTCATGTCGATGGTGAAAAAAGAGCTCGCAGGCTGGCGCCACAAATCCTGTCCAGCAGTTGTGTCCACACAGGGGTCCTGTCAGACCGAATCCTTTGCGATCATTGCGTGAAAAGTAAATAATTACTATGTGTGCGCGTTGCACGAATCACTTTTTTCCACGATCTATGTAATTTATATAACGTGTGTTATTGAATTGTCGATTACGATAACGTTATACGGGAATTTATTATTGATTTTTTTTTATTCGACACTTTCTTTAACTTTTCAACGCAAGTATGACGATCATTTATAATCGATTGATATTTTGTTAATAACTTTAGTAGATTTACAAGCAGAATTAAAACTTTATTTGTTACTTTGTGATACTTTCAAATAAATTTAAGAAGTTTTATAATAAATACAATTTATCCACTACGGCTGAAAATCTAATCACAAAAGATTCGTATAAATTCCAACAAAATTATCATAACTACACCACTTTGCTACACTGGAATGGTTGTTATTTAATATTTGGGAAAGACATTATTTTTTCTCTATCTTCTGACATGTATGAGAAAAAAATGTCATATTTTAAATTTAAAACTTAGAAACAATCATAAATGAATTCTTCTCTGCTTTATTAACTATCCAACATTTATTTGATCACTAATTGGTTATTTTTCATTGATATTTTCTTCTGAGAATTTCAATAACGATGTCGTCATTGCCAGAACTTGAAGACACAGAAAAATATTTTTCTGTACCTTAGAGTTTTGAGGAAGATCAAAATATCATTTAAATGCTCTTAACCCATTCAGAGTCGTTGTTGCGTACACACAACATTCATTTTAGAAATTTTTTCTCTGCTAAAAATATATATTTTTTTAAACTTTTTTATATAACAGTAAACATCGATTCAAAGGCAATAGAACTATATTATTAATGTTTTAGATTTTTGCGAAAGTAAGAAAAAAAGTTAAAAATAGATGTAGACTGCAAAATCCTCACACACACACACATATATATATATGTAAAAAATGCAAAGTTTTTCTACACCCGAAGTGTTTTAGCAACTATCACGGCATTTAATTCGAATTTTAAGAAAACAAATGAATTTAAAATTTGAAAGACTAGTTTTTATTCACTTTTGGATTATTTTTTTTTTAATAATACTAACATTGGTCGCCGTTGTTGCATATACAAAGCATCTTACTGTGGAAAACCAAACTTTTTATTTTTTTTCTTTCTAACGTCAAATTAATTATAAAGGATCTAAAACCAAAACATGTTAAGCATTTACGAAAATTCTTATGATTTTGAGAAGCGGCGTTTGGGTTAAGTAACAATCATAAATGATCAATAATTATTTATTGAACATTTTTGGTCAAAAAAGAAATTATAGTTTATGAAATGAAGGAAAAATGTATCTATGAAAGTGAATTTAGCCACAGTACTAACTATATTGTTTTATGAATACAAATTAAAAAAAAAGTTATTTTCAAAACAATAGTAAATCAAAAACGCCTCAAAATTACAACAAAAATACAATGAACTTGGTAACAAATAATGTCAAAAAGACTTAAGGTTAAAATATATAGCAATGTTATCTACACAATATATTGATACATTTATTAAAAATGTATAAAAAAATAAATCAATATTATTGTGAAAAAATGTTTGGAAACATTTGGAATAATATGTAATTTTATTTTTAAATCATTATTATCCGTTAAACTTATTTTTCAATAAAAAATATTTTTATATTACACTGTAATAACAACTGAAATTATAAAATAATTTTCATTTATACCCTACTTTTTACCATATATGAAAATAAAGTTTTGTATTAACTATATAGTAATTCCCCTTAAATAAAAAAATAAAATATATATCCAGCACAGTACTTAAAAGGGATTAAATGGCAAACTTTATTCTATCTTTTAAGCTTATTAAGAGGATCTACATTTATATATATATATATAAATTCAATATTTTTTTAGAAAATATGTATACGATAAGATAAATATTTGAAATAGTCATTCAAAAAATATTTTTTAAACAGGAAAAAATAATCACACGAAACAAGTAAATTTATTTAAAAGTATAATAATATATATGTATTAAAAAAATCGACATTCTCGTATAATTATAACGAAATTAGATTTAAATTATATTTAATTACACGATAGACGTGTTTATATGTGGCCGATGAAGTTTTTAATAAGATCCAATAATTACAAGATATAGTTTTACAAATAATGTGTTCTTTTTTCGAGCGGTTGCAAAATTGAAATCATGCAATGTGCATACGTTCAATGCTTGTTTCTAACATAGAATGAGGCCACAAGGTGCAAATAAAATATTCAGCTAATTGGACACATATATCATTTCAATGACTATCTGATTTTAGTTTTATGTTGGACAGTTGTGTTTTCCATTAGTGTTTAAAAATACGTCAGGTGTTTCAGTGATGATTCTGAGCATCTGTTCTAGTTGTTAAAGATGATTGTATAATAAAAGTGTAGTTTTGGGTTATTTCGAAGATTTTTTTTCAAGAGCTTTACACACATGTACAAACAGTCGAAATTATATGACATACACTTATACACTTGAACGTTTTACGATATATTTTTTTACATAGAAAAGTTAAGTACTCCTAGTAAATTTATTAAAATATTAATTCACTTTTTAATAAAATTTAATTTCTACAGAATTAATTTTGTTCGAATCTTAAATTGAAAAAAACTTATTGACTTCACAATAAATATTCAACTATTAAACTCGATGTTTAAAAATATGACAATAAATGTTTAAAATAAAATGTATAATTAAAAATAATATAGTACATAAAAGTTAAATATTTATTTTAAACAAAATTACTTTCAAAAATAATTAAGAATAAAATTCAAAAATTAATATAAATGAAATTAGATTTTAAAATTGACAAACAATTTTTTTTCTATAAAATACCATCCTGTATATATGTTTTTAACAATTTGTTGGAAAATTCGAAAACATAGAACGCAAATATAGTTATTTATACTGTCTAACTATATTCTTAAATTGTAAAATAATTATTAATAATGTTGAATTTAATTATTATATGAAAGAAAATGGACGGCTGCGGTGTTGTTTATCTTTTTGCCTTGCAGATATAATTGTTTCGTGGAATATGTGTGAAATAAACGTATTAACTCTTTATGTTTTTTTGTAATGTCGCTCATGGAATCATTATACTCCACATATACATACATTTATATATATATATATATATATATATATATATATATATACATTTATATATATACAAATATATATATATATATATATATTCTTTTTAATTATAAAAAGTGACTAATAATTTCCGTTTGTGCGTTTTGGTCCATGGTTCATGGTCTATGTCTCGCATCTGTAGGTTAGTGTACTCTCAAGAATTGTAAGAAACATATTCGTCTTTTTATTATTAAATTTTTATTTCATTTGTATGAAAATTGATACTTTACACATATACACACATGTATGTATATATATATATACACACTTAATTTCTTTTTCCAGAACTCCGAAAAAAAAAACAAATAGTTTCTGTATAAAACAGAACCGTGTAAGATAGTAAATTATTTAAAATAAAATTTTAATTCATGAAACAATTATATAAAAAAATGCATCAAAGTAAACTATTGAATTTCCATCATAACCAAAAAGCTTTATGAATGGGACTTCGTTGTTAATTGAAAGGTTATCATAAGATTTCATTTTAAAAACGACAAAAAACTTCCATCTATGTATTTTTGTCAGTTCTGGTGATATCGCTTTGGATTCATTTTATTATTTAGAATGTTCAACACTGATCATCTATTCTTGTATCGTGACTTGCTTGTTGAAGTGCTTTATCATTTAACAATATTACATAATCATACTGACTATTTATATTCAGTTCCTATTTGTTTCTCTTATTTTTTATTTGTTTTTTTTTTCTACAAACTTTCACAGTAACATTTTCAAACATTTAACAATTAATCACCAACAGAGTGATTACTACATTCTAGTATATTGACTTATTTGAAAATATTATAAAAAAGAAATTATTACAATTAAATTTCGTATTTTCTTCTTTGTTTTGATTTGAATGTAAAAAAATGTATTATCAGATAATAATTTAATAAACTTATTTATTTAAAAGAATTCAAACTGATCTAGAAAAATGTCGCTCGAAAGAAAATAACATCTATTTTTTAATTAATTTTAATTATTTGTAGTTTTAATAATTGCATACTTTAAGTTATATAGGGCTCACGGTGTCATTATAATCTGCAGGGAGTTTTCGAGTATAATTAAGTAATAATTTGCCGTGTTTCCAATCCAGAGCAGATTTTTGTTATAAAAATGATTTCTAAGACTTTCACTTAACAACGCAGTTTATTTCACATGTATTATTTTTTTATATTATTTATATAATACTTTTATTCGACTTTTACTGAAAGTAATACTGTGATGTTTATAATTCGAATTTGCTAGTAAAACTATTTAACTTCATTAATTTAATTCTAAGAAAAATATGTATATTATTTAAAGGTATGTACAGTAATTGAAAATTTATTTTAAATATAATATATATCAGTAAAAGATCTATGTATTTTTATAATACTTTTAGCAAAATATTTATGATGTTTTCTTAATAGCATTCGTTGTAAAAAATACCAAACACATATAAGATTCGTACTAAAACAGTGAACTCTTTAAATATTACTTTAAATATTTATCAGATTTTTTCATACACTTATGCAAATATTTGACATTTATTATTTCGATCAGAACAGTGCACAAAAAGAGCGTTCGTATCGAATTCCTTATAATTTATTTTTTTCGAGTTTGTTGACATTTAATCTTATTTGTAAGTAAAATACACACCCAAAGAGAAAAAATACAATAAAAATAAATAACGATTGCAATCTACAAACAAATAAACAATTTATTTCTCAACAGAGTTCAATAGTCGCCGTTCGCCACACAGCGCTAAAGACCTTGACGGACCAACGGCTGCTGGCTGCTGCAATCTGAGCTCATCTCGGCCAGTCGGCCAAACTCTTCCAAGATCATTTGCCGACATTACTCAAGGACAAGGTTAACACATACTTATATACTAATTTATATATATATATATATATATATATATATATATATATATATATATATACAAAATAGTATATTCATATGTACATATTTAATTCTTCGGCCATGTACAGCACATTAAAAGACACTGACAGTATTTCACAAATGTTATTACGATCGCTGTCACAATAGGCTTTAGACGAGCAACACTCGGTCATTGAATTTGACCTAAAGGAGAATGAAATTATCTAATACAAGAATAGGATGTATTAAGTGGTCACGAAGAAGGGATAAAAGGTTAGAAACAAGATTTATATCCTTCTAGTTGCCCTTTCTCTTTAAATAAGATTCATCAAATTAAGAAATATTGCAATAAATATTTGTATAATAAATATTTATTTGTTTTTATAAGAAATACTAATAAATTATATGAAGAAAAATACGAGGTAATCAAACGAGA
The DNA here is from genome assembly GCA_034766995.1 of Acanthacorydalis orientalis. Taxonomy (NCBI): domain Eukaryota; kingdom Metazoa; phylum Arthropoda; class Insecta; order Megaloptera; family Corydalidae; genus Acanthacorydalis; species Acanthacorydalis orientalis. Next base: position 30,037,728 of record CM068319.1, read on the forward strand.
ATTAATAAAATGTCTAATTATTAAGAAATCTAAATTCAAGTTTTTAATTAGATTGTATTTTAGATAAACCAATTGTATTGTAAAACTTGGTCAGCACAGAATTTTAAAAGGAATAAGTATATATTTCTAAAACAATTAAAAAAATTGTATAAATTTTTTTTTATTATTAAGAGTAATATTTTCAAATAACAACTAAATTTGAAATTAAATAATGAAATTGAAAATAAAAAAGGGAACAGAAAAAATGAGATGAAAAAATAATAAGAAAACAAATGGAAAATTTTGAATATAAACTTTTCCTCGCCCTACGAATCACATTTTTTTGGTCAAAAATGTTTAATAATTGATTATTAATTTTTAACGATTCTTGATGATTTTTAATTCTTGCTTATATGTATTTCTATGGAAGATTTATTACTTTCAAGAAACTAAAGTACAGAAGAAATCTACTTATTAGCGAAATGTGCATAAGCAACAATCCAAAATTATCAACAATTAATTATCAAACATTTTTGGTCAAAAAAAATGCGGTTTATGGAAAAAGTGGAAAAAAAGCATTCGTGAAAATTAATTTAACTACAAAACTGTTATAAATGAAGAACATTAAAGTTCGATTTGATTTTGGAGAGCAATTTAAGTAAATATAATAAAGCGAAATAACAGCAATAAAATCTTAAGTGTACGATATTTACTTTTAGGGTACATTTAATATTTTATATAATAAAACACATGTGCAGTAATTGGAATGTATAGTGTTATAGTTGTTTATTTTATTTATGTAGTTTAAAAATAAAAATAACGGGGTTTATAAAATATTAAATCAGAGATAAATGATATTAAAATGCAGTTTTACTAAAAATTGTATCAATTTCTAAAAATAATTGCATTTGATTCAAATAAAATCAATGAACGAATTAGAAATATATATATATATATATATATATAGGGAGAGAGAGAAAGAGAGAATATAAAATATCTTGAAAAGAAAAAGAAGATAAAAGAATAACTATTAATTACAAAGTTTTCATTTAATTTTATTTTGTTTTATGAAAAAATAGTTTCATTTAAGTTTTTTCTACCCTCTTAGAAATATAATAAATATAATAGTTTTATACATGCAATTGATGAGACAGCCGCCATACAATATGATTGCATATTTCATGTAAATAGTTAATTTATAATGATATGATCACAAGATACGTAGTATTTAATTAATTCATTTGAGATGGACTTTTGTGCAGTGAAAATTAACAATTTTATATTAAATATTTTATCACAGTCATATAAAAAAATATAATTAAAATTTTATATCAAACTTTATTCGTCTAACATTTTCTCAAAAAAAAAACATTTTATACTGGAATTATTTTGAAAATATTTTGTAAATATAAAATTGTTGACAATATTTTTACAGAAAGTAAATAAGAATATTCTAAAATGACTTTTTATTACTGTGTGATTATTAAACGTTAAATCAATGCGATATATGTTTAAGTATAAATGTTTTTTTCACTGTTATACAGTTATGTATATTGTGTATACATTTTTTTAATAATATATACATTAATGTAAAAGTATTGATCATATATACATTTTACTGGGTGTGATGAAAAGTTAATGCTTTTAAGAAACATAAAGGAAATAGATAATTAAATACAAATAAGTAAAAGGGAAATTATTGAAATACATACACATGTTCTACAAGTAGAAAACAAAAAGAATACCAGAAATTAGAATTAAAATAATTTATTTTTACTTAAAAGCAGCTGCATTTATTTTATGACTGACTAGTTATAAACAAGTAGTTAAGTTAAATTTTAATTAATATAATCTTTTTGTCTAGTCTCGCTCTACATATACGAATGATATAACAAACTCAATACACTTTAAATTAATTAAAACTTTTCAAGACATTACTGACATATAAACTTTCAAAAAAAAGACTACAATTAAAACTTGTACACATTTAATAGTTGGAATGAATTCAGTTTAATGAGCTTTTTTTAATTACTTGCATAATGGATATCAATTCTGAACAGTGGTTTTCTTACAAAAAAAATCGGCATATGGATATCAAGTTGAAGTTGAAATGTATGCTTGTAAGCAGGTGGCACAGTACTAGTAAAATAGTTATCGAGTGTGTTAATGTTGGTCACTAGAACGGCCGATGGACGGAGGAACGAGACGACGGCGGTGGCATTTGGAGCTTTGCCTGACGTAAATTATTGCATCGCGGGCGGGTAAGGTCTTTGCATGGTCGTTTATGTTATTCGCGAATCTCGTGAAAAGTCGTCACAGGAAGGTTAAGAATAAATTTTAACGATTATAATTCATTAGGTCAAATTTCAATATGAATTTTAAGTAATAAATATATTTTTAAAATAGTTCGTTTCTAACTGTTTCTAATACATAGCGTTTAATAATCATCAATTTGAAAAAAATGACAAAAATATTTTCCAACTTAACTAAGCTGTTATATTATTAAAGAAAATATTGTTTTGTATAAAAATTTGTATTTACAAAATACTTCAAAGTAACATTATTTTTTTTAGTAAGTTTTTATTCCAGAATATTTCTATTATATTCTAAAAATACATAGACTAAGTTTAAAACGTAACAGAGGCAGATTTTAAAACGATAGTGTCTAAAATTGAAAAAATTATTAAACAAATATTATACGAACTATTTCTTAGTGTTAAATCAAACTTCCGTCGAAATTCCCAAAAAAATATACAAAAATGGTTTTTAAATGATTTTTAATTTTATTTTATTTGGGATTCCGTTATACCTCTATGTATTTTATAATCCTTTGAAATTTTATTTCTCTTGAACGCATAAACTTTAAGATATCGAAATAGAGCACAAAGACAAATTGAATGTAAAAAATGACAGTAAAAATACCCTTTCAAAGAATAATAAATATACATACAACTTATTTTAATCGTTGTGTACTTAACTCTTCATTCATTTCTGAACGAAAGCCATGAATAGATTGAATTTGTAATCAAATCCTAATAAATAAAATCAGTTACACGTGAAACATATTCAATCGAATTGCGAACATTGAAATTTGGCGAGTGGTCAGCAAAACGCAGACTGCAGTCAAACGGAGCCGCAAATTACAGCGTGTCGATTCTAATGGCCAAGCATCAACTCTCACTCTCTGTTGCACTCCCGATACAGTGTTAACACGCTCGACTTATTTTCGAATATATTTTCATCATCGTCATCGTTTGTTATACACACTTAATACATATTCATGGTTGCTAATCGGTTATAAATACTGACAGGTTAATCAAATCGTGTTTGTTTAAAAACGAGTAGGTACCATATTGTGTACATGTATATAGCGTGCTTATCGCGAATTAATTGTTTCGATACTCCAATTAATTCAGTCAATATATGTATGTACAAATTCGTATTGTTTACATGTCGATTTATAGTCACGGTGACGGGGTATGATGATTCGTTATTGTGAAGTAGATAAAATCAGATCAATTGTATTTGAGTGATACATGTGTTTATATATTACAATTTTGTTTAGACTGTTTTTTCTGTAAGATTTTATATATTTGGTCAACTGACATGCACTCTGTTTAATTATACAAAATTTGTAAACTAATTTTTCAAACTAGTGATACTATAATTGACAAATCTTACTAAACTAAACTTGTAAAATGTAATTAATAATAGCTCACTGATCAATTTATTAAGAATTATATTCTCTTCAAATATAACACAAATTTTGGAAACCTGCAATTTTTCTATTGGAACATTTGATATGTAATTTTTTCATTAAATTTATATTTTGTTCGAACATTTCAAACATTTGTAATTACCTACTATATTTGAAGTGTATATATGTTACTTTATATTTCAGAAGTGGGCAACTTCTTCGATAATAAGAAGAGCCACATATAATACTTTTCATACATTTTTGAAAATTTAAGAGTATCATCCTCACCCGTCTCGAATTTATTTTTATTGCATACAGTAAGTCTTAATTAACAAAATTGTTTGGTTTCATCTCTTTTAAGGATTGTCCATAACCGTAGAGCCACATTAAATAGCAGTTTGGACACATAATGCATATGAATATTTGAAAAGATAATGTGAATTACCCGTCTATATATAAAATATTCTAATATTGGTAAATACTAGACTACTATAGATTATAAATACAAAAGTTTATGAAAAATGGCAATGAAAACCAATATTGTCTACGGGGCGCAGTTTTCCCATCGTTGTTATATTTCATTCAGTTAATCTCTTAATGCACTCTAAAATAAGAGAATTTCCGCCTTATGTACATACATATATGCATATATATATATATATATATATATATATATATATATATATATATACATATGTATATATATATATATATATATATACATATGTATATATATATATATATATATATATGTATGTGTATATATATATATATATATATATAAAGTTACCATCAATAATTGCCATCAATACTGAATAAATTGTAAATTCAACACGAAAGTATATGTAAATGAAGTGCATTGCAACTAATAAGCTATGCTTGTTTATAAAATGTGCGTTCTTAGAAAACAGATTATTTGATTTTAAACTATATGAAATCATGTCTGCACGCAAAGTGTACTTAATTTTAGAGTATTGACCTTCTATAATGAATTCACGTTATGTGTTGAACTGATTTTGTAAATTTGATACTGAAATATCAGTATGTAAATATATTTTATAAAGTTAACATATTCACTGCACCCATTTTGTAAAATTAAGAAGCCTATTATGCATTTTAATCTTGATGTTTAATACTTTACAATGTTGTAAAGTTTAATCATTATTAATTAAATTAGATATTGTTTAAAGTACAGATTGGGAATATTTTTAAATAAATATTTTTTATTGGATAATGAAATAATTGTATTATCTAGAATAGAAAATATATAAAATTACTTACCAATTTTTTTTTTCTAAAAGTGACGTTCGAAATGAAGTTCAAGTTATTCTGAAAAAATATCAAAATAATGTATTAAAAAAATGAGAAAAATTAAAATATTGTGCAAGAAAAATTATTAATATGAATTGACATGGAATTGTTTTAGAAACTGATATTAAAATAATATACGACTATAATAAATGTGAGATTTGTTTCATTTAAAATATTGAAAAATGTTTCACAAAGTAACACACATGTAAAATTAATGAACACATTTTCATAAAATTGTATACACCATTAAATGCTTCCCTTGCTGACTGATAAAAAAAGAATTTACTTTATCACCTTTAAATTTCCATACCTTATTAGAAACTCAGTCAGCTGTACAAATTAATAAAATTAAATAAGCTAAAAATATCTTAATATTTTACATTCAACAACTTTAATATTCTTTTATATTTTTTATATATTCAATAATTTTTTAAAAAATTAGTTGAAATTTCATTAAATAAACCAAATTAACGTAATAATGTAATCAATGATCAATACAAACACTAAAACAATTTTTTTATACACATTAGGTATAAAAAAAGTTCTTAATCGTGTCAATAAACGAACGCATTAAGCTTTTAATTTCATATTTAGTAAGCATGCATATCAATTTTTATGAATGAACCACACTACATGAATGAAATGTGTACTTTTTTGTGTATCGAAAACATATGTCTAATTTAGAAGTGTGTGCGTGCGATTAGTCTAATTCATTGTATTTGCATTTATGTATCACGAGTGAAAAAAATGTAACCGCAAGGCATTATTTAATATAAAGGTTTTAACGAATGACCGTGTATATGAAATAAATATTTTTGATGTCTACACCTCTAAATAAAAATGTTGAGTGTTGTGATGTTGCTTCACACGTTGTGATAAAAATGAAGAAAGCATTTATTAGTAAACATTTTTTTTATATTTTTATTTTTTTTTTCAGTTTTATATACTTTATTATAAATATATAATTTGAAAAAGTCATTATTTTTATGACTTATAAAAATTTTATATAGTTATTGATTAATTTATTTTTTTACAGCAAAAAATTATATAGTTATTTATTTATTTAACACATTACAAAGAATATTATAAATTTATAAAAAAAATATAATTAAATATAAATTTGTAAATAATATAGTTTTTATTAATTTATTTTTTAAACAATAACAATTACATACTAATATTTTGACACATCAAAAAAAACTATTTCAGAGCTCTATAGAGTTCTAAAAATTACTTTACAATTTTTATTAATTCATTTTTATACAAAATACGAACAGAATAATTATTCAGACGAAAACACAGATTGTTATTTTATTCATTTCTATTTAATTTCGTAACACACCAATTAACTGATCAGAAATGATGAACTACTGATTAACTTCTTAAAAAATTTCTATGTAAACTTGGCAGGAACTTTAATGTCTAATCATATCAAATATGAATAAACGTCTATTTTCTTCATAAATTCTGTGATTTAATGTAAGAAAAATTCAAACACTCAATATATAAATCATTAAATTAAATTTCTAGCCATCTTACTATTTGAAAAATACTTCAAAATGGTATAAAATCTCAAAAAATCGATAAAAATCATACTAATATCAATCAAATTTTAACATGTTAATTAAAACACAAATTGTTGTTTTGTAACTTTTAAATTTAAGAGAAGTTACAATAAAAAAAATATAAATCAATAGATTTATATATAAGATTTATCATTGATCTCTACTAAATATTATTTAGTTCTTTGAAAAATCTTGGAATAATAAATAATAAAATTTACAGTTCCTAGTGTTGTAAACACAACTGTATTGATATTACAATATTTATGATTTCTTTGTCTGTATTCATCAGATAAATCCCTGACGTGACTTAAATAATTAGAATTCTGTTATTTCCAAATATCATTTCTTTGGAATTACATTCTAATTCTTACAATTTTTCAATTTAAATTTTCGTTCGATTGCAATAAAACAAACAGAATCAAACCTATAATTAACATTTCTTTATAATCGTTTAAAAATATTATGTCATACAACTGTCAATATTTCTTAAATGAAGTAAAATAACGTAAGTGTATGTGTATATATATATATATATATATATATATATATAAGTATTTAAAGTGAATTTATGTAAAGGGTAAAGGAAGTTTTTTATTAGAGCAATTAAAACATATTTATTTCTTTGTTGGATATTTTTGTGAAAGTTTGTTTACTAATAAAGAGTAAATTTTTAATTAGTTCAAAAGTTTTCTAGTAAAAATTGTTTTACTAATACATTTTGGCTATTTAGTCTGGCGGAAAGCATTTATCTTTAGAACGTTAATAATGTGTGTGTTAATATATATGTTCAGGAAAATTTTGGAACGTAGCCAAATATTTCATGAAAAATTGCCTTTTCTTAAACACTTGTCTATTTAGTCATTTGTAACAGAATAGTCGTTCAAGAATCGATGAATTTATATCAGTTATATATTACAAAATCCTATCAACAGAATGATATACATACACACACACACACGCGCACATATATATATATATATATATATATATATATATATATAATTAAATATCCATATATAGAACAAAGAATTTCGATCTAAAAGATATCAAATAAATAACAATGTCCGGTCGAAATTCCAACAACAAATAAATCTAAAGACCATCGATCAAAATTTTCTAAGAAAAACCACAGTGAGCAGATGTCTTGCGTATTCATCAATACAGGGCAATGAACATGAAAATCAATCAAACGTATACTTAAATTTTTTATTAAGAAAAGTGTGGACAGTTGGAAGACAAAAGCATTCAAGACAAAAACTCTCCGCCAAGGACGTATGTTGTACTACTTGGTATGATGTCATCGTTTAATGTTTATTTAACTAAGCGTTCATCGTTCTGGGCTATTTATATATAAATATATATATATATATATATATATACATATATATATATATATATATATATATATATATATATATGTATATATATATATACATATGTGTAATTAAATATACATTTCAATTGAATAGAAATTTTAATCAAGCCTGAAAAAATAATGATTTCCAAATACTATCGAAATTTGACTTGATCAGTACTGGACACTCAAATTATGCCCCATTCCTATATGTTCCTTCCTTGCACTCCCGTGTCTTAATAAACAATTTATACAAAAAGTACATATTTTCAAAATTAGTTAACTATTTGACAACAGTAATTCAAATCAGTTAATTAAATTTTTTGAAATAAGTCAAAGATTAATAGACATACAGCATTGTTATGCACTGTTCTCTTCAAGGTAATTTCTTCATTAAATATACATTTAGATTTCTGCTACTTCTGAAAGCAGAACAGGACAGCTTCATCTGTTATATTCTGTTTCATATTATTTTTAATAGTTGCATAATTGTTAAAAGTCTATCTTTTTGTTTTCAATTGGTCTTTGAAAAATAGAAGTATCGAATGAGATCGGATTAACGAAAAGTATTAATATATTTCATGTCAAAAATTCTTGTTTACAGATAATGATGTGTAAATAACAGTATATAAACTCTGCCAAAACAAATGCCGATTTTACTACATCCCGTTAAATTTGTTCTAATTTTGCTCTTCGATTTAATTAACTTTTATTTATAATAGATCCCAAAGCAGTTTTTTAACTATCAAGTACAAATATTTGATTAATAATACCTGGAACATCAAGAAACCAAATGAACTTTGAATTCACATTTAACCGACACTAACATGCTTTTGTCAAACGCAACAATAATGGTGTCTTCCATTGAGATAACTGAAATTTTATTTTAGAATTTTAATCATATACTCATAATTCGAAAAAATTAATAATGTAAATAAATTAAGATTGATTTGGAACTTGTCATATCTTAATAGACTTTTCGACTGCAAAACTTTTGACGTTACGATCTTCAAAAAAATTGCACATATACCAAGGTAAGGATAAATACACATCAAATGATTGACTTTTTACCAAAAACAAATTTGATATTTCAAGCAGTTTCTGTTGCTTTATGCTCCAATTTAAAGTCACACAACAAAACTGCGAGAATTTGCTTTTTTCCATAACTAATTTAAGAGGTTATATTCAAAAATATTAAAAAGTGAAAACAATAGACATAATCTGAAATCAGTAATGATAACTTCATTGTTTACAATCATGTATCACATCCCTATGACAAAAGATGACGGTAACTAGAAAAATAGATGCCAAACTTAAAACGATAAAAACTGTAATTATTTTTGCACTAACCTAATAATATAATGAAAATTCGTTGTACCTAAATGTCTTCTCTAATACCAATTATAGAAAAATAATTAAATAATGATTTAGAGATAAAAAAATAAATAATAATTCTACAAAAACGTATAACGTATTCAATACATAAATCATTAGAATCTTCTGACAACAGTCAAATCCACGTGTTGATACGGTAATATCTGACGAAAACGAGTGTAAACGCGAATAAACAAAAAAAATATAACAAAATCAACATGGCGTGTTAGCATTGACACTTTAATAATCACACAATAACTCATTGATATTAGAGAGAAACAAGCCAGACGAGCGAAAAATACAAATAGCATTCTCCCCAATTTCCAGCCCTATACATGTGTGTATATATGTGTATATATATATATATATATATATATATATATATATATATTGTGTGATGGAAGAGAAACATCTCTGATATATATTTTCAACAAAGGCTTATGTATACCTATATATATATATATATATATATATATATATATATATATACATATACAATAAAGTGTATATTTATTGAAAAGCCACATATTAAAAATCAAATCAAATTCCTACAGGAGAGAATCATACCACTTACAATGAAGCTACCCACCCTGTACGGTGGTTGTGATTGTGTTATATAATTTAACCTGAATAAGTACACAACGGATTGTGGTTTTTTAATCTCGCCCCACTCGGTGGGGGTACTTCGCACGACTGGGCGTATTGTGCGATTCACGGGAAAATTATTGTTGTTATGTGCTTGTTACGTACGCACGTGAATGGTCTTAATTAAATATTGAGTCAATTTGTGGTTGTTTACGTTACACTCACATAATACAATTATATACACACATATCTACATATTCATATATATATATATATATATATATATATATATATATATATATATTAAAATCGTTTTTTGTGTGCAAATGCACTTTAAGTATACGACAGTGTACAATATTATCAGAGGAACTGGTGTTTGAAATATGCGAGTTGCAATGCGAAATCGATATTTTAACATAGACACAAACGTTTTCAACGTACTGACAAGCAAATAGTAGTGAAATATTGCCGAAATAAATAACAGCGTTCATTTAATGTACCTCAGCGTGTATTTACACGCAAACGTAATATTAAATATCAATTTTAATGTGCTATTAAAATAAATGCTTAATATAATATGCAAATATTATAATAAAACATAAATAAATCACATTCGTAAGTAAAATTATTTATATGCATTCGGTCGTAAATGTACAGGTGATCAAACATTCGAACAATTATATAATATTCGTTCAGTAAGATTTACAAGATATTTATATTGTGTATAAATTATTTTTTATGTTTGTTAGTAGTATATTGTTAGTTGTACACATGCATACTTAATATAATTATGGTAAATACGTAATTGTAAATTGTGTATGAGATACTGACAGTCTGCAAAAATAGCTATAAACTAGATATATTTAGATAATTAAGATAAGACGCAAGCATATTTTTTCAATCTGTTTTATATAATTTCACAAGTGAATTATTTTTTACCCCACAGACTATACATATATGTTCAGTTCAAAAATATCCAAAAAATAACTATTGATCAGTTATGATTTCTACTTACGCACATTTTGATGCGGATATCATCATCAAGTACACCGTAAAAAAGATTCCATGCACTGCCAGAAATTGTAGTTGACTGAACTACATGGCGAGGTTAAATGCGGAGAATCGAATGTACACTAGTTCTGTCATCTATGCAACACAGTTGTTACGATATCGTTCTCTCAACTACGTATGTATTTGGAGGAAATGATGCAAGATTTGACGCAATTTATAAAACTAAATTATTGAAAAAATTCACAGTGGAATAAATGTAAAATATTTAAATTAATATTGTAAAAACATGTTCCACAGAATTGTTTGTTTCCTCCCTAGCAGATTTTGAATTTACTATATATATATAGATATGTATGATGCCAGTATCATAGAATTATGACATTATATCACATGAAGTACAATAGAATGTACAATTTTAAGAAACAAACTACATAATCTTACTGTGAAAGTAATTATATAGACATCAAAATCAAATCAAAAATTTATTGATATTTGTCATGTATATAGAATCTGAACATTTATGGATTACTATGAAATAATGCAATGTATGCACTTCCTTGGGCTAATGACATATATATAGACACACTAAAATAAATATGTATTATGATATTCAGCTAATATATGCGTTACGAGTGGAGCGCGCGGGGGCGGTGTGTGTACGACTAGGCGCCGATATCAATGTACGAGTACTTTCTTCTAACAAAAATTTTTATAGTCCGATTGCTGAGCTGTCAATTTGTACACGCATGTTATTATATACAACTTACGCAACGTAGTTGGGTCAACGGAATAATTTTTTTTTCACTCGGTCGTCACAACGGAAGCATATTCGTCTTAAATACAAATTCTTTTTTTACTAATACATATCGTTCACTTTTTCACTTCACTTTTTTTTAATAGGGTACCTTAACTCTCTGAACATCAGAATGTGCAATAAATTAAAAATAACATTTTTTACCAGTAATGTTCTAGTGATTTTTGCTGTAAGAAAAATACATTTTTGAAAGTAAATTTAGCCACAGTGCGACAAACTATATTGTGTCAGAAAAACTTTTTATGATAGAACCAGGAATACTCTAAAAAACATGAAGCATATATGTCTTATATGCAAATTTAGGGCGAAAGATTCACTAGTAACGTTCGCCTTAATCAGACTGAAAAAAAACTCAAAGAATTTGGATCGTTTAGATAAACATTACTCAACTAATCATGAAAATGGACACAGAAATAACAGTAATGATATGCTTTTTTGCCAATTCAAAATAACTAATTAATATGACTAAGAGAAATTGATATCACCATCGAAACAAATATATAATAAATTAAACAAAGCAAAGAATAAGCAACTGCTAATCAATCAATTAATATATATATATATATATATATATATATGGGCAGTGATTTTTTTGCGAAATGAAATAAATTTTTATATGTTAATATTCAAAAATATTTATGTATTATTTTAAAAGTCAAACGAACTAATCACTTAGTTTGAAGTTCTTGTTATAACTTGAATGATTTGTAACATTTATTAATAAGAATTCGAAGAATTTATCTGCAATGTCGAAAACAATTCAGTTGATTGTTCTTGCATGACCACACAAAGAGGTTTTTAACATATAAAATGTGATGGTTTCTAATTTATCTTCATTATTCGCCGAATTTATCTTGTGATTTTTTTGTGTGCTCTAAACTAAAAGTTATATATTGAGAATTTTATTCACATCTACAAGGGTGAAACTATCCATCTTTTTGAAATCTATCCCTAAAAAAGGCGTTGAAAAACTTTTTGTAAAGTTTTATAATCCTTCTAATAAATGTATAATTGCAGATGGAATGTCTTTTGAACAGTACTCAATAAAAAATTAATTACTTGAATATAAGTGTGTACTCGGCTGATTAGGAAATATTTGGGATGTATGTATTCGACATATGTTGAATTTAATTTCCAGGTACTTAAAGACAAAAGTACTGTTTATTTTATAACAGCATTATGATATACCTTCAACTGTTTTATAATGAGGTCAGTGATAAAAATTAAATTTGAATAAGGATAGACATTACTGAGATTTGTCTCTTAAATAAAATATTATCTAAAAGAAACCATTATAAAAATAGTATTAGTGATATACAAAGTTACAATGTTTAGGAAGTGTATTGCTAGCGAATTAATTGAAATAATTCTAAATCGGTACGCTGTAAATAACAACACCTACAACAATACGGATTTAGAAGAGATTCTGTTAATCGTTCGATTCGACAGCACGTGTTCGCATCGACCGTATATTTTGATCCGTCCACAAACAGAGATACGAATCAAAACAAATAGTACGGCGGCATTCCCGAAAAAAATCACAACAAAAATCGGTGGGCGTCGCGACGCTCGGCGACGGTGCGGCGCGGCGGTGACAGGCGTGTGCAGACGGACCACAGCCAACCGATCCAACCGGAGAGAGTAGTCAGCCGCCAGTCGGCAACCTGTTGCACGCGCGAACGCCGCACAAATCCGTTTATAATCTGGTGATGATGCGGTTTATTTTTCGCGACCCTTCCAAACACGGCCGCCGCCGACGCCGCTGCCACCACCGACACCACCGTGTTGTCCCGTGGTGCCGGTTCGACCCCCGCACCATCCAACAACAACCAAAACCCTTTGTATGTGTATACGCACGGTGTGTGTCTGTGTTACAGCCAGCCGTCGAGACCAACTTGTTTGTGTGGACCTAATGCACCCGGTCGGCGGGGGATTCCGAATGAAATTGTTTGTTGTTGTTGAATTATATCACAAATTGGTTCGCGTCTCTTTTATTTCGCGTATTATTGCTTTTGGCACGATTTCATACGAAATTATAACACTGTGCGTAATTGCACGTGATGAGAGACATCGTATCACTTCATTTATTCATGCGTGCGATTAGTACACGGTCTGTATCGCTGTTGAATGCACACTTAAATTTAAAAATAACATCGTTTTACGTTTTACAAAATGATATATTATAGTAACGACTTACTATCTTCTTATATTAAGAATAAAGAAATCTTATATTAGGGATTATCTTTCACTTTCAACACTGGTAAATTCTAAATAAAAAAGAAACACAGATCTCCAATCGACACATGTCAATTTTAAATATTAACAATTTAAAGATTAAAATCCAAGAGATGTATTAAAAAGGTTCATAGTTTCATTTCTGAAGAAAATTTTTACTATAATATTCAGACAAAACTTAAAAACAAAATATCACTTATATCAGCTCAAAAAGAAGAATACTACAAAATAATATACACTCAACCCTCCTATAATGCGATTAATTCGTACCGCGTTATATGGAAACTGCTTCAAGTGAAACTCAGGAGTAAGTACATATAAATCAGGTTGATTCGTTCTGTATTATATGAAAACTGCATTCTCATAGCACCATGTTATTAGTTTTGATAAAAAAACAGCAATTCTGCATCGTTTCTGCGTTTACAGGAGAATTCCCTGACAATTGAAATTGAAAAATGGTAATGTACGTGCATGAAACAAACAGGAGAATCCTCTATTAATTTCAAACGTAAAAGTGTAATTGAAAAATTCATGCTATACAGAGACTACTTAAGCTAATTAAATTGTATTATACAGAAAGTGTTATGAGAGTAACACATTATATGAAGGCTGTCGCGATTTTTGCTCCGCGTTATATGGAAACCGTGTTATGAAACTATCATGTTATATGAAGATTTACTGTATTTCAAAAGACACGATATTTATAAAAAAAGATTGAAAAGGGTTGTAATCCTTTAAGAGTTAATAACGCTCTAAAAACATTCACTTTGAACGATATCAAAAATTGGTGACCCATCAGCGCTTTGTTTCTTTCAAACGCCTTTTAATCTTCAGAAAATAATTGCTCAGCAAATGAATAGAAAAAATTACTTTTTTTACAAAATAATGTATTGTTTTACTTTTATTCATATTTTTTCATAAGAGCTTAGACTTTAACACAACATGAAATAAATATTTTCATGCAAATTTGATTATTAAATAAATTTAGTTAAAAAATATAAAAAAAAGAGAATAATGTTCTTTGTTTTAGACAAAATCAGCAATATAATGCTTTAAAAGAAAACATAAAATATAGATTAAGTATAATTATCTTATTATTTTTCATCTTAAATTTTATACACGCATATATATATATATATATATATATATATATATATATATAATTAAATTACACAAAAAGTATAATAAACTTTGAAAAACCGCGTATCCTTTATCACAGCCGGAAATAACTGTTTGTTATTCTTAGATTTGAGATTAGTAAGAATTTCCGGTCGACATTGTTAATTTTACGGGGGTAATGATTCAAAAGCACCTTGAAACGCCTGATTACACATTTTAAGATTGCTCTAGGCTATGAAAATTTTAAGCGCCTACGTAATTACGAATATTACTGAGAATATTTACACAAAGATAAAATTATAACGATATTCCATCACCAGTAAGTGATTCTCGTAAGTCGATGTACTTCTTTTTTTGTTAACAGTACAGTTTTTTTTTCTTTCCATGATTATTTCAAATTGTGCGGTATCCAATTGATTTACTTTGTTTCCAGTTACGTTGTATATTTAATTGTTTCTGTGGTTGATTCAAATTTTTGGAAAATACGCACATATACGCATACTTATACATTTGTTATATATATATATATACACACATATGTATGTATGTATATCTTTGAATTAGAAGCGTAAATAATGTATTCAGTACCTAAAGAGAAAGTATCCTGTCATCTTGCATCTAAATTAATTTAAAAGTTAATAAAGAGAAAAAGATATTTAAAAATTAACTTTTTAAACAATAAATACAGTGTTCAAAAAATTGAGAATAAAAATATAAAAAAAATTAAGAAATCAGTGAATAGGTAATAATGGAATTTATTTTATATAGAAACGCACAGGAACCATTCTTGGCACACAGAATATTCATCAAAAGTCAATGGAAAATATTGATCAAAATTGATATTTATAATTGACAACAAAGTCAAATGCGTCAACCTTATTTAATTCGTAGTTCAGCATAATATTCTTTTTTTTTGAATTGTAATCTGAACAACCATATTTCAGATGAAAAAATTAATACATAAATAGTCAAAAAAAAATCTCAAACACAGTGACGAACTTGTTTGAAATTCGGAAATATTCAATTTCCCAATAAATTCCAGAAACTGTAATACTGTTCATTTCTTTGCATCTACAATACTAATTTTATAATATTCCTATTCTTTTTGTTAGAACAAATATACATTTCAACAGTAAAACAGTGAATAATACCAGAATTTAATTCACTGACAGAACGAATATCCAATTCTTGATTAAAGAGATTAGGTCATTCGAATATAGTCCTTTTTTACTTCCACTGACAATATGAAATCATCATCATTGACTCTCTTTTACCCCTTACTTTCTTTAATGGTATCCCTTTTATTTAAAATTGCTTAACTCTTTTGACTTTCTTTAATCTTTTCTTAATGAATGTCACTATATTCTATATGAATATTCACTATATTCTATAATGAATGTCATTCTCCATAATTTAATTATATTAATTTACATAAATACATTACAAAATAGAGAATAGTATTTTAATCCCGCCTATTCGTTTATTTATGAGTAGGTGATATAGAAATAAATATGTGAATATGTCGAATACTACTGATTAAAAATTTACTTTTTAACTATCAACCCCAATCTCTTGATTTCACTTTCTGTTTCTATTGAAACATACAAGATTATTTATTAAATAATTAAACAATTAAAAGTAAAAATTCATACACATATTAATATATCCATATATTAAAAAAACTATATTATACAATATAAAAAACCGCATATTTTTAAATAGAAAAAAATACGTTACATATAAAACAACCCCTTTTTTAATCAGACGTGAGTGTTGTTTGAAATAGTACTAACCTGCGTCTAAACGAAACGTTCAATAAGAAAAACCCACTTCCTGACAATTTCAATAATCGACACTGGCGTGAGGTATAATTTTTTCAAAAAGTTACAATTTGATTAACCACCACACAGTTGAATGTAATCACTGTTATTTTTCAATTACAACAAATACAATTTCTGCAACGTTCAATACGATTTTCAATATATAACGTACAATATTGACAGTTTTCACCGGAAATTGTGACAGAAATGGGCGTTCAAGAGGCGTCGTTCTTTTTTTGATACTAAAAGAATAACTCTTTTAAATTAATACTTTGTCAACGCTTTTCTTTCTTTCTTTTTTTTGAATGTCAGTAATGGTTTTTTATTAAATGTGTTCCATTCAAACGATGATTTTGACGTTTTAAACAGCTACTGATTCGTTCAGATAGACGTTATTATTTATTTATTTTATTTTATAGACTTTTAGTGCGTTTCTAAATATTTCAATTATTTTCTAATATTTTTTTCAAAATTATAAATGTATATGTCATTTAAA
This sequence comes from Acanthacorydalis orientalis, assembly GCA_034766995.1. Taxonomy (NCBI): domain Eukaryota; kingdom Metazoa; phylum Arthropoda; class Insecta; order Megaloptera; family Corydalidae; genus Acanthacorydalis; species Acanthacorydalis orientalis. The sequence goes on from CM068319.1 coordinate 30,055,088, forward strand.
TATGTCAACATTCATTAATTAAATTTAAAAAAATGTTTAAAACAATATATTTTAAATGATAAACCATTAAGTATCATGTCATATTCACTTATATATTTTTTTAAAAAAAATAGTTGATTAAATAATAAAAAATATTTTTAAAAATAAATACACACACACACGCATATATATATATATATACATATATGATTTATATACATAAAGTTAATATTAAAATAAACTAATCTTATATTTTTTCAATATCAAAAAATTATAAATATTTCTAATTATATAATTAAAATAAATGGTACTTGACAAAACGTGTTCTTGTTATAAAATATTATTTAAAAAGTTAAAAAAAATAGTGGAAAGTTTATTAATATTTTAAAAAATTGACCTGGAAATTGTTTGAAATTTGAATAAATGTAACCTAATGAAGCAGATGCTTCTCATTGTCTTATAAATAAAAAACTGGCACTTAATGGGTTAAGTAAGCAAAATAATGAAGTTGTTGTGTTCGAATAGATAAACTTTAATTATATATGCCTGTGTTTCTCAAACTATGGCTTACGACCTCTTGAGGGGGCTGACAAAAGATATTCACAGATATACATAATTTAATTTTAAGAAATAAGAAGTAAAAAATATATAAAAAATGTTCCAATTCTTGTATTTAATAATCTATTTACAACACAATATCAGCTATCAAAATATATTGAAATATTTTATTATTATATAATTTTAATCTATTAATTTTATTCTTGAAGAAAGAGATACAGATCACCATAATTTACTTAGCATTTAAGATGTCACTATATCATGGAAATAAGGTGAGGTTTGTAAATTACTAACTTTTACGTTGGACTCGGCTGACTAAAGTTTGAATTCGCCTTCATGACAATCAATATTTTCTCTTTTACTAATAAAACATTTGTCTTAATATTAGGAATGATTTATTTTTTAATATATTAAATTCTAAATTTGAAGTTGTGAAACATAAAATTATTATTTATAATAATTAAAGCGTAATATACAATCCTTTTGAAAAGAAAACGATTATTTAATATATTTAAGTTTCTCGTACTAAAAAAGAAAATACTAAATTTTTTGAATATTTTTTTATATGTTTTAAGCACCAATCGATTAATTTATTTGTAAACAACATTTTCAGAAAACAAATACCTATGGTTCTAAAATAAATATTTATATCTTAATTAATTTCATATGTATTCAGAATAAAAAGTGAAATTAATTAAATTTATGTCGTCGAAATAAAAGATTTGTACTCAATTATCTGTACAACCTTGAACAATGTTCCGTCGACATTCTGTTTCCGGTAACCAGGAAGGGGGTTGTTTCTAACAACCTACCCCCGAGGGTGCACAGAACCTGCTAGTATGACAAGTACCATTGACGAAATTGTATGGTGGCAGAACCACTATCCGGTTTCAGTCTACTAGAACCATTGAGAGGATACGGATGTTGCGATGAATTTATTGTATTTAACACACTTTTCTATGTTGGAATAAAAATAAATGATACACACACACACATGCACGCATATATATATATATATATATATATATATATATATATTTAATAGCTGACAAAAAATTTTAAAGTGCATGAAATAAAGTAAAAAGTATAAATGTTTAATATCTTAATGTTAAATTTTAGTAAACATCAAAGTCTCTTAATAATTAATTAACTCATCTATAAAATTATAATTAATGAGTTATAAATTTGTGTTTTATTCTAAATCTGCAATTTAATTTAATTGGGAATTGAATCAAAACTAATATTCTGAAATGATCAATTTTCTATACTAATTATTATTTAAAAATATGATTTTAAGCATATATATATATATATATATATATATATATATATATATATCAGAAATAATAAATAGCCGTTGAGATATAGACAAAAGTTAAGAAACTGTACTAAAAATAAAATTATTTTACACGCATTTTCAATAAACAATGTGTTCATTTACTTTATAAAAGAATTTATGACGTACTAAATAAACAATTCTTATAAATATTTATCATAAATAACACAAACAATTTATTCTCGTTATATAAATTCAAGATCACATTTTATTTTTATATTACTTGGAAAACTGAGGAGATTCAGTTCAGATCGCCGATCGAGAATCACTCTTCCAAATAATATCTTCTATAAAGATATTATATTTTTGTCCGCTCTTTCGCCACAAACGTATTTTAATGAATTATGTTTGTATATATATATATATATATATATATATATATATATGTGTGAATTTATATATACAAATAAACATACATTTATACAACTGTTAGTATTATATGTTTCATGTATTTATTTATAAAATATTTTTTTAAAAAAATATTAGCATTACACAAACATAATTTTTATTATAAGTGAAACTGATTAAAACATTTGATGTTTTTTTTTAAAAAAAATAAACATTACGATTTCATTCAATAAATTTCAAACCGTATAATTTATATACAATACAAATTTATAATCTCAAATTTCATAAACATTGATTTGTTGTACAGTTTCGAAACACTTGTCCTGGTACAGTTAAAATACCGAAAAGTTAAAGATAATAAAAGCGGCAATTCGTGTTAATTGAACACTGACAAATCCTGTTTACTGTCGGAAAGTGTAGCCAATAAACTTATAAAAACAATTTTTATTGCATAGGCATGTTCTATATCGGCATTTTAAATATATTGACATAAATTTTTCTTAATATTTTGACAATTCTTATAATGGAATATTTATTTCTTTTCATACTGAGATTTGTAATTGTCTGCAAAATATTTCTTGTTTGGACATGTAAACATAGTGTATTATAATTATTTCTAATTTGTTCTAGGATTCAATGAGAAAATCTGGCATAAAATTTGATATTGCATTCCGGTTTACATAAGTAAATTAAATTATTACAACAAATTTAATTTTGCAAAATATTTAATAAGTAAATACTGTTTATTTAAAACACATCAAAATAAACAATGATTACTTATTTAATTACAGCCTTAAGAATAAAATAAAACGAAAAATTTGGAAGAATATTTCTATAGTTGTGTTTTGGTATCATAGAACATTCATAAAGTTTCATCTATTCCTAAACTGAAAAAGCACTTAATGAAGACCTCTACAAAGAAATTAAATGATTTCTATATCTGCAGAAGAAATATTTTTAACGCCGAGTCATTTATTATATATTGATCTATTGCTATGATAAATACCCTACATATATAGTAAATAGGTCGAAAAATTAACTAAAGATATATTTATTTTAAATCTATTTTTAAATCCAAAATTAAAAAATTAGGTAATCTTAATTTTTAACTTTTCTTCACAAAGGAAATCAGATTATTTTTATAAAATTGTTTTACAATTTTCTTTAAAATCAATTTTTTTCTATAAAAAATTAATTATGTATGATTTTACATTTACTTTTCTCTTTCTACCTCTCTCTCTCAATATATATATATATATATATATATATATATATATATATATATATATATATATATATAAAGAAAGAGAATTTTAAAATTGATTACCTCAATTCAAAAAACGTATTTTATAAATTACTAACACAATTCTAATTATTAAATTCAAAGAACATAACGTACAAACTTGAACAATAATATAATACGTTAGAATACGCTGATGAATCTAATAGTTTCAGCTGTAAGTTACTGAAACACTTGTTTTAATACCCAGCTGGAATTCTTTCTTTACATTTCATTATCTTGGTTTCGTGCGGCAAAGCTTTATTCACAAAACTGTCTGCCTTCAATAATATACATACTGTAATTGTATTTTCTACGAAAAATGGTTGTAAGACCCTTCATTATATTTACCTTAAATACACTATATACTTTCAAATCTCTAGTTAAAAGAAAATTATACTTTTATCTACAAGTCCGACACGACTTTTGATGTGAAATTGAATAAAATTTAAATTTCTTTGTTTGTAAACATTAATTAATTACACAGTAAGGTAAATAAAATTAATTAAAAAATAAACATGTTATATTTTTATAAAAACAAAGTGTTCATATATATATATATATATATATATATATATATATATATATATATATATATATATATATGTAAATATATTTAAAATAATATAACAAGGAATACAGTCCTTGATAATACAAATGATATGAAAATAAAATACCGTTAGTTTTGGACCAAAGATTAAAAGATATTTAAACTATTGAAGTGATCTTTTGTTAAAGACTGTAAATGTATATTTGTATCGTTTTGTTGCAGACATTATACTAGGAACAAAGATTATTCTGAAACTACTACTAAACACATTAGAGTGAGTTATTTTCAATTAAGTAATGTAAAATTAATCCTGTAACAGTAAATTCTAGTAGAATTCAAAGAAAGTTTCATATAGTTATTTAAATTAAAATAAGTATTCTTGTCAAAACGTAACAGTAATTTTTATCAAAAGTTTGGAATAACATATAAATATACTATTTGAATCTTGTTTTCTATTTGCAAATTAAACAAAAAAGAAATATTTATTTAATGTTCTGTTTTTATTTAATGAATTTTTGTTTTTTAAGAAAAATAAAAAATCGCAATTAATTTAAAATGAAGTATAAAAATTTGACTTACCGCTATGAGAGAAAAATAAAACATTGTGTACCTCAAAAAAATACTATAAATCTATATAAATCTTCTTGTTAATTTTGGATCTATATTGCACAAACATTTTCGATTTTCGATATGTTTAACAAATTTCATCTATATGAGTCTTGATAAGACCCCATATCATCATACATGTATCTATGAATATGCGTACAAATTCTATGACACCGTACATATTTTAATAAATTTAGTCTATTATGAACTATTTTAAAATAAATAAAATCAGTGTACAATAAATTATCAACATTTTCACAACCGATCTTTCACTATCCACAAAACATAAAATTGTTTTCTGATCAAAATATTATTATTTTATGAAACACTGCAATACCTTCGAAATATATTTTTATATCAAGCAAAAAAGAAATAAAATTCAAAATAAAAATGTTACTGAATTGCAGTTTTGTATCATATTTTACAAAATTTAATCAGCGATCAAATTATTGTAGATTGTGAACATGAATGATTATTGAATTATATTAGTTTGTATTTTATTTAATAGTTTTGTTTGATTATAAAATTATTCACTTATCAAATATATTTTTTTGTATTACGATAAGTATTCATGGAAAAATAAAACATGTATTTTTTAACGAAACAGTATTTTATTAAATGTCAATAAGTATATATATATATAATTTATGTACTTTAGAATTAATTTTAACAGTTTTTATTTATTTAATTGTAGTTTTTTTTAAAAAAAGGTATAATTTTAATTTAAATAATGATGTTATAATTTTCAAATGAGAAAACTTTAAAAAAATAAACTTCTGTTATATATATATATATATATATATATATATATATATATATATATATATATATATATATATATATATATATATTACATTTTATTCGAGAATGAGATATCAGCGCGATACACTTAACGAAATTACATGCTGTTGGTTATCTGTATAAATATTTTCATGTAAATATGCTATATCATTAGTGGCAGTTTTATTTATTCGTCAAAATAACAAAAAAAAACGAATAAATTTCTGTCTCTCAAACGTACTTCACCTACATATATGTGCATTATATTACGCACTATACGTCAGCAATTTTTACGCATCCTAAAATACATATAACATATTTCGTATAAAAATATAAAAATTCTTAACGTACAGAAATATGCCATGAGTCGTCCACATCACTTATGGCATCTTTTCAAAACGTCATACTGCGCTCTTTAGTCGCCCACATAAATTAACAACGATGGTCGAATTGCAACGGCACCGCCACGATTCGCAATGAATATTTGGTCAACACGCATGTCCAGTTTTGAAGTGACGCTTCTGCATTAGAAGCAACAGAGTGTGAATGCCCCCCACGAATTCAGAACAAAAGATTCCAGGAGATTTTTAAAGCTGGAAAGTCGCATTTATACCAAGCAAAAACGCACGCTGTACATTACTTGTATGTGTATAGTGAGAATTACATTTTACGTTTTCTGTATATACGTATAACACGTTTTCTACACTTGGGAGAAATTTACAAATTGTGCACAGCAATGAGATGTGGTTGAGATTTTTTTTTGTTATATTTTATTGCGGTGACTAAGCTCGATGTGGGTAAAAAATGACCATTGTTGAAAAGATTTTTTACACTGTCTTTATATGCGGTTTTGTGAATTATATGCTCTAACCATATTTTTTTTTAATATTCAAATCAAAATATTTACTTAACATCATAGTTTAAACATAACTTGATATAGTTCTCTCCTTTTCTCTCTAAAAATATATATATATATATATATATATATATATATATATATATGTATATATAGGCTGATCCAATGTAGGCATCCACATGAAAGTATTAAAAGGGGGCGCCAGGGTTAACAAAAGTAATGTTAAATATTTTTTATTTTTATTTTAGTTCAATTCAACACTAAAATACAATTGAACTAAAATACTAAATGGGAGATAACATTTTTTTTATACTTTCGTGTGGAAGCCTAAGTTGAATCACCCTATATAATACTAATGCTGATCCAAAAGATAACTTAGAAGTTGATTAATATTTTGTCATCCCATAAACCATCAATAAAGATGATTGAAAATGTTCATCAAATGATTATTAATTATAATTGTTGCTTATGCATATTTCGATAGCGATGTTATCATCGACATAGAAATACTAAGGGCCAGAAAATTTTCATTTGATATTCATAATGCAGTCAGTGCTTCTGACAGGCCAAAAGGAAGAAACTATTGAAGAGATCGTAGTAGAACCCGTAGCAAAAGAAATCAAAATCAATAAATTCATAAAAATCTTTTTACAAAAAATATAAAATTATTTAATATTGAATTTTGAATAAATCTTTAACAATTTTCAATAGCAAAAATCAACTTTTTTTATACAAAAAATAATTTATCAATAATTTAAAGCCGTTAAAATGATAGAAAGACACCTTGTAAATTTCTTTTGTAGCATACTAAAAACTTAATGTGTAATCCAAAAAGGGTACGCGAACTGATCTGTGATAAAATAATATTCATTTTTTATCTAGAGGAGAATTTTAGATTTTCATAAAATAAAAAACATGATTCTATACCTATATACGGATGAAATATGTATTAGTTATATTTATTCAAATTTGATCACTGATTTATTTAAGTCATAAATTGAGCATTATAGTTTAATTAAATTTAAAATATTTTCATCCCACTTTCAGACTTTCCTCTCAGACTTTCTAACGTTTCATCTGTCCAAAAAGTTTCGGAATCATTGATGTAATGTCTTTAAATTGTACTCGAATATTTTTTCTAAATATGTCCATTTTAATCAAATAAAATTAAAGAATTAAATAAAAAATATTATAATAATTATATAGAATGATGCCAGAGAAACAAAAATAGATTATCAATAAAATTAAAACTATATAGTACAATTATATAAGAGAATTACTATTTAAACATTCGACTGTAAAAATATCAATATCACACAAAAAAAAGTACAAGAAGTATATTAACTACGACCATTTCTACCTGAAATGAATAGCGTTAATAATGGATTATGTGTTTCACAGACCAAAATTTAATTCCACACAGTCTTGTAAAGTACAATGCTTTTCAACTGAATACACTGTATATTTTATAAGAATTACCCACTGTTATTTTAGTGTGGTACGAAATCGTTGTAGGCTCGAAACTAATGTTGGCAAATTGATGACTGCATCTGCGGAATGAAATGTTATTCGATTTTATCTCTAGTTTTTAATTTATTATTCACGTTGTACGATTAGATATTTGATAACGGAAAAGTTTATTTATCGCTCAAGTGCGGGTGTGAAAGTCAACAGTAGACAGCATTAAATCATTTCAAGTTTTTTATGCATAATGAATTTTTCTTCAATTTTAAAAATATTTCGATCATTTCATTTGAAATAAAACTATTATATGATACTTTAATAGGTTTTTTTCGACAAAAATTGTAAATCTGTATAAAAAGATATCAAGATAAGATTACAGAAATTTAAAACCATAAAACAAATAAAATATGTACTTTAAATATTACTTATATCAATATGATACAATAATATTTATTTTTGATTTTGTATACTATATAATCAATAATAATTTAGTTTTAGATCTTTCCAATCTATTAGATTTAATTTTTTTCCTAAACTGTTATACTTATTTCGAATAGAAATTATTGTGTTTCAATAGTATTTTTTAATTCATAAAATATAAAATTAAAATAATCTAATTCAACCATAAAATTAAAACAACACATTTTTATTATAGATTAATATTTTATAATATAATTATAATATTATTAATAATACTACTATTTTTAGATTGAAATATAATCCTATCTGAATAAACGTTTCTTTTTTCGATAAAACGAATACGTCTTGATTTGATTGTCTTATTTTATATATACATATATATATATATATATATATATATATATATATATATATATAAATGTATGTATGTATTTGCAACACGACTATCGGTCTCTTTCGATCAACTAAACGATAAAAACCTCCCCAGTAAACTTGAATTTGTTCCTGTACTCTGTCTACGTACACTGCGAGTCTAACTCCATCCTTCCATCGAGCATTTGCACGTCTCTTCGATCTCATTCTGTCTACAGTAATTTAATCTAGAATCTCTCTTGTCTATCTTTCATCAATTCTTCTCGCGCTGTAGCCCGCCCACTACTATTTTAATCTATAAGTAAGATTATATCATAGGTCTTCATCTGTATTTTACTCATTTAACCGTCTTCCTGTATTCCTTCAGTTAATCAACGTATATGTGTAATATTTTATGAACGTAATAATTTTAAACGGCTCTCCGTTTCTGTGATGTATATTAATATTTTTTTTCGTTTCGTTTTCTTTTTCTTTTTATGTACGTACTGAAAATGATATGAGTAAATAACGTACGGTTTTATTAATAAACGAAATCAAATTTATTCCAAAATACAATTTATAAATTGTGTTATTCTCAGTTTTTTTTTTAAAAAAATAATATATATATATATATATATAATATAAAAAAGAGAGAGAGAAAGAAAGAATTAGAGCTAAATATTTGTAATAATTAAATTTAAATCCGTTACAATAACCCAACTGACTGACAACTAATAAGCACCAAAATATTTTTACAATTTATTTTAAATTTTAAGTATGTAATGCTAGATAACAACACACAAAACCAATCAAAAGTGAAAATAGTAAAGACCTTACCAAATTTTAAAAATGAAGGACTCAGATTGAGTTCTTAATTTTTTCTTTATAACATCTTAATATAAGGATCTATTTTTTGTATTAAAAGAAATTAACTGGCGATTTTGAAAATCTGAATTTCATATTGTTTAATTGTTCTTAATGGAGGAAGTTCCACCCTTCAGTGGGTGATTTGAAAATCGTAACTGGCATTTAGTCTAACATATTGTTCAGAACGGCGCTATTGTCATTTAATAGGTATTAATTTTATTAACAGGATTTTCATGAAACTGATATTAGTTTAATTATAATAAATTTAGAGCTAAATATAATTAAATTAATCACTGCATTAAATGCAAGTATCTCAATAAAAGCATCTGTTAAGAAATAAATACTATAAAATGTTAAAATATTATATAATTTTTTTGTTTATAATAGCCATTGCAATAACAGTAATTTTTGAAATTCATAGTCATATAAATAAATATAAGATTTTATTCATATTAATTTCATTTAAATAAAGTATACGAAATAAAACATTTACTATTTACATAAAGAATTTGATTCGTTAACATTGACACTCAATACTTTAAACTACCTGCTATTAGTATTACAACTAATAATGGACACATATTCAAAAAAATTACTAATTTCAAACATTCTTTTAGAAGTTTATTACTAATCTTTGCTCATTGACATAAAATAAATTATGTTAAAGTATAAAAAATATATTTAAAATAAAAGAAACTATTCTTTCTATATACTTTAAATTGTACTGAAAATTAATTATATATATCTTCGTAATACTAACATGATACTTTATAAACTAATTTGTTTTTTCCTTTTTCTCTGTTATCTTTTTCGCTCCCTCTCTCTCATTATATATATATATATATATATATATATATATATATATATATATATATATATATATATATATATATATATATGATTAATAAAACCTGTTAAATAAAAAAATCTAATAATAATAAATTAATTTATCTTTTAAAGCAAATATAGTTATAAAAGTCTAAAAAAGTTGTATTTAGGAAAAAGATAATTAAGACTTAATTTTACAAAATGCTGATAAAAAAAACATGCATATTAATGACTTGTGTATCTCCACTACACAAATATAATAATTCGTCGTCGTTGTACACCAAAACCACTGTATAATAAGCATCGTAAGTGTTTGTTTGTGTATTTTGTATAATTGCAACATTGTTTTTAATTATGCATATAATAAATTTTCTGTGTATTTTTTTGAATCGACTATATTAAAAATAACATTCGCAATTAATATCTTTGGAATTATGTACAGCGGTCATACACAACTTTTGGTTACACAATTTGTGCAATGTGGAACAGGTTGGTTAGGTCAGTGACATAGGAGCACGGGTACTGGATCTAACCCCACCGAGCGGTGATCCACCTTAGGGATGGTCAGTGCATCGAACCTGTTCTGGTCAGTGTGGGTCATTTGTTCCCGTCATACGGGTGTCTCTGCTGGAGACCGAGAACGTACGGCGTATGAACCGGAATTACTGTATATGATGTGTAAATATTTCAATAACAATTCGCTTATTACAATGATTTTATTCAATATCTTATTAAGTACTTTTTGCCCCTATTCTCTTGTGTACAATACCAGAAAGCATTAAAACACATGTTTGGTTCTAGATACTACTTTTAACAATTATTTGAAATGTCTGTTATATGAAAGAAAGAGTTCCGAACTGTTGATATTCTTACTAAACCTTGTTCTTTTATGAAATATTCAAAATTTCCTTCTCTACAAAAGTAAATAACAAAATACGAAAAATGTATTTAAATCAAAAGGAATAAGATCATTACGAACAAAAATCAAAATTACTAATTTAAAATGAAAATAAATTTAAAAATGAATTTAGTCAAAATGCAAAAAAATATTGCAAGTTAATATAAAGCTCTTATAATATATTTTGTATATAGTGTGTTTCATTTGCCCTTACATTATATAAGAAAGTTTATCTATATTTAATACAAATTTATAAATATAAGAAAAAAACAACAAAGATACAAGAGTCCTTATGACATCTATAAATTGAAACATCTGTAGCTAGAAGAATATTAGTAATCTATGACTAAAATAGGTGTCTACTTTTACTAATCACTTATTTCAGATTTTATTTCATTCTAATTTTTCATATAAAATGTCTGAATTTAATATATACGAATCCAGTTTTACTTTAGTTGAGTTATATTGCTTTCTTTTGCCTCTTTTATAAGTACATAAAGCAAAGGCAAATAAAACATGTTGTATATTAATATTCTAGCACAGTGTAAAAGTTTTTTTCATATAAAGTTATACGCTACTATTCTTCGCATTATATTTCATCAAATTAAAATTATTTACATATTTAAATTCCTTTCATTTAACAAAATCAGCGAAAAAACTTTAAATAATTATTTTTAAAGGTTGTCTACTTAGTATTACTGAGGATATATCAATAAATGGTACTGTTTAAAATAAAAATCATATTCGTAATTTTTTTTAAACATTAACACTTTAAAAATACTTTTAAAGTGTTTGAAAAGAAACACATATTTTTTCAGATTTTTATTAGAACTGTATGTATCATTTTTAAAACCTAGACTAATTTATGCTGTCAGATAGGAAAGGGTTAAAAACCTAAAACATATACAACGAACCACTTTTGGAAATAGTTTTTTTTTAATACATCTAGATAAATTCGATAATGAATGAATCAAATTGAATGAATATCATACTGAAGTAATGACAAATTCAAATCAAATAATATTATTGGTTTGAAGAGACTGATCTCAAGAAAATAATGAAAAGTTATTAAAAAAGAATAAGACAAATGTTTTATATAAGCCACAATATTTCATTAAAAAATGTTTTTATCAGATATCTTTGAAAATGACTGTTTCTTTTAATATTCATAATTAATAGTAAAATAATTGAAAAGTAAAGGAAAGAAATAGATTAACATATCTATGCAAGTTTGACAAAAATTAATGAACCAGAAATGAAATCATATATAAGTAAAAACAAACTCGAACGAGTAAGTCAGAGACAATTAAATTACTGAAATATATTATAGAATAAAAATAATATTAATAAATAGTAAGGTTAACAATAATAAATAATGATTTCGCAATGAAATACAAATAATACTTTAAAAGTGTTCCTCTTTTAGAATATTTTTTTATTATTTTGTTGTTTGATAATTACGTATATATATATATATATATGTGTGTGTGTGTGTGTGTGTGTGTGTGTGTAGAGAAAGATATATTAGAAAGTGTAGGTGTTAGTGTACATGTAAAAATAAATATCGTAAATTGTATAAAGTTTAAGATAGAAACGCTGTAAAACTTAACCGCTCCACTGCACGTTTTCTAAATATAATTCGATGTGGATTTTTTCCCATCGCCATCCATTTAATATGAAACCGATGAAATGTATATACGTACGTACCCTAGATATAAATCTTAAATATAATAGTACGCATAATATGGGATGCGTTTGTTTACAGTTCGATTACGTAAAGATGTTTAATGTATTGATGTACATGAAGCATTAATTAATCAATTTTTCAACCAAGTGTAAGCATAAGCGACAAAACGGAAAGGCATCAGATTAAAACACTGCTCAACTAAATATAGCACGAATCGATAAAATCTAAATACCGTGACAGGGTTATTTTTTTGAGATCGAGTGTAAGTAAACAAAGAAAGGAGTGTTCTTGAAAAAAAAAATATAACACGGTAAATATTTAATATTTTATAAAAGCGATACATTCGAACGTTATCCTTTTAATCCTGCAAGTGCATTTTTAATCACGATCTTAACACATCGATCACTTCAGCAAACTTCCTGTTATTGAGGAAGCTTATTTTTTTCTTCTGCGTGTTTAAAAACGCATTTCCTGAATTAATTTAAATATTAATGACTATTCTTATATTTTACAAACGATTTTCATATACTTCTCACATTTCAATAATTAATTCCGTGTAATAAATCTCGTCTTAATTAATAATTAAAATTTTAAATAAGATATCTATAAGTATTTGAGCGCGTTTAACAATTTATTCTTAACAATAAATCTACTTGTAAATCAGATTATTTATTGCTGATAATGAACACACTAAAAAATTCACCTCGCTGTACGTTATTTATTAAAGGTGACTGATAGATCTCTTACACTGATATCTTAATTATATGTAAATACAATATTGACAAATACTAGGCATGTTTTTAAACGAACGTGAATAAAATAACTTCTCAAATATTTTTAATGTTATCTGGAGATTGTCCAAAAATATTTATGACAAACAACGTTATTTTTTTCTAAAATAGAATTTACCATATATTGATATTATTGTGAAAATCAACGTATGTAGACTGGAATGTATGCCTGTGCAATCTTTTCATGCGGTATTAAAATAGATTGCAATTTAATCTACAAAAGAAATAATTTTCACAAACCCTGACCTGAAAACTTATTAAAATTATTCACAATATTCGCATCTCGAATCCAGACAATACACAAATCGTGATTGTACGCATATGCACACACTCACATGTGTACGTATTTCACCAGGTGGTGTATTCTGTCGTACATTCATCCATTCACTTACTCAACACGTATGTGTAGGAAGTAAATATGATTCACTAAAGAAGTTCCCATGGAATAGACAAACGCAGGTCTACAGTCGCTCGTCTAAATATAAACCGAACACTGAGCATCTCACGAGATGTGCAAAAGTGAGAACACAGATGAACGTAACATAAAATTGAATGCAATTGGCTCACCTGTACAAGTATCAGCGTTCATGTGAAACAGTAGATCTTGTCTTAATCACTTTCATAACTCTGTAAAAAGAAAAAAAAACATTTATAGAGTATTGTTAATGTATATACCTATCTGTGTCTAATATATACTCTTGCTCAGTAATGTCTGAGCGAGATTATTTATCTGGATGACAGTATTCGCGCACCTGGATTTTGTTAGGACCAATAATGATTCTTAAAGATTTGTTGACAATGCACATCGGATGTGTACATATCGAGCTCAAATAATAGTACATTCTGATTTAGTAGTATATTTATGTTGTCTTTTGTAGATTTACGTATCGTATGACACATGTCTGGAGCATTAATGTAAAATATTAACTTTTATTTGAACAAATGTCGAACGACGTTAATCGTCAATCAATTTACATCATTTAAACTATCGTAGTTTTCTTTCTCGCACCGATAATTAATTAGCTACTTAAATGAAAAAGTATTTAACTTCTAAAATTGTCAACTGATAAAATCACCATGATAAACAACACACAAGTAAAAAGGTTCCTTATTTCCCATTTAAAATTATCAAAATTGTATAAATATGTTATAATATATTCTGTATATAAGATATTTTTTAATTTCGTATAATAAACAAAATTTTTTATATGATTATTCAAATATTCAATTATTATCACACTATTATTATATCAGTTTTAAAAATATAAAATAAAATTACAATTATCTGACATAATACAGTAATATAAAAAAATTAAAGGAATGCTTTGTTCCTAAGTAATATATAACATTAATATAAGAAATTTATTAAAATAAATAAGTAAAATATTTTATTGTTATATATAATTGCTTTCGAACTGTAATAAAAATATCATTAAATGTAAAATAAAATGTAATAGGCAATTATCTCACATTAGACTGGATTCAAATAAAAAAATCACAATATAAAATAATAAATCATAGATAAAAATGAAAACAATAACTGCTTCGCTTTATTATACTATAAAACAAGCGAAATATTGTCAAACTTATTATTATTTTATGTACATAAATACACTTTATTTTTAGTGTACATTTTAAGTTAGAAATAAATCATTAAATATTTTTTATTATTTCGTAATTTAAATACATATAGACTATTTTAATTGAAAAGTTAATATCATATAAACAGATGATAATCAGAAAACGTCTCATATACAAATGATAAATAATGGGATTTTCCACACATTATATAAAAAAAAATATTAAAAAGTTATCAATAAATTACTTAACCGCAAGCTATGATTTTTTTCTAATAAATATTTATTACACATAAGAATTTTATTAAACATTTCTTTATAAATTGCCCTATACTTTTAACATTAAGATGAGTAATAATTTTATTTATCTAATAATGAATTTTAAAAATATTTCCACTCGAACTATCACTGCATATTTTAATACGCAATTTATTAATTATCAATTTATATTATTTTAAATACATACATTTATATATATATATATATAATTTTGTATCAATTATTAATTGTACATGCACATAATTTGACATACAAATACTTGTCTAGATGAAAACTCAAGAGAGTATACTAGCATGTATCAAAACGGGCCACAATACACATTTTGAAAGCAGTCTTATTTTCAAACCAAAAAGTTTATTTTGAATAATATATAATATGTGATTTTAATAAAATTTATATAAAAATACTATATTATATAATATGACGGGTAAAAATCGTGTTATAAAAATTAAAACTACCTATTTTTATGTTTTAATATCAATTTCATGATAATTAAAATAAATTTGCAATAGTAATAATAAGATACTGTTTTTATATTAAATTTCTTATATTAAACTAATAATCATTAATCAGATATTTTCTATAATTTAAAAGAAACAGTTATTTTAGTGAAAAAAAATATTCCATCTTTTTCAATAGATCCATCGCCAAGACAAATATTTCAATTATTTTTAATAAAAAGTTCTAGAACGTATTTTCAGAACAAGCAAAGAATGCAGACTGCAGAAATAATTATCATTTTTACGTCCCTTTCAAAATACAAATTGATTTTTTTAACAGACGAAAGTCTATTTTTTTATTAAAAACGAAAAATCGCCGACATTTGGACAGAAATCGTTAAATCCAAAATGTTTATATTAGGATTATACATATGGACATAATAAAAAAGAATGGCTCACACTGAATAGAATTCACAAAGTTCTACCTACATTCATTGCTATGTTTTAGAGACCATTAATTATCTCTAAATGTTTTGTCTTCACTTTATATGTAGGGAAAAGTGAAGTTTTATGTAAAATCTTGCTATTAGACTTTGAGTAAATTCTGTCACAATTCAGACGAAATTCTATAAGATCTAAATCAAATTCATTACACAATGCTAATCAGATAAATGTGCTAATTATTTAGTTATAACTATTTTAACAAAATTTTAACAATACATTCATATATACATACATATATATGTATACATATATGTGTGTGTCTGTGCAGAGAGAGAGAGAGAGATTTTGAATCTTCTTAAACTGGACTTTTTGTTTATTATTTTTTTAAAAAAAGTATCTAAGGATGAATAATTTAAGGTATTAGATATTTTATCGTCCTACGTTTATAGTCTTTCAGTTTTAAAATATGAATATTTTTTTAATATTTTACTGATAATTCTGGAAAAAATAAATTTTAAAGAAGCGAAAATCCATGTGTGTGTCTATTATTTAAAAGTCTACTTAAATGATATTACAGATTAAATTTTATCTTTAACAATTCAATTTGTGTATGTAATAAACCAGTGGCGTACTAAAATGAAAACAGTTTGATTTAAGACGACGATAATAATAATAATATAACATTAGAGCAATGAGAACTGGTGTATCAATATGATATTAAAAAAACTTTTATTACTGTCTACACCGACAATAAACAAATTCGTAACAGTAACACAAATTTTATTGTACGCGGATTTGTGTAAGTTTATCGCAACAGTATAAATGATATAAACAAATAAATAAAATATATAAGAAAAAAGAACATTCCAGTTGAACAGTAAAAAAATCGTTAGTGCCACACACATACATCACACACGTTCCATAAAATCTTTATTAGTATTATATAGTGGTTGTATATACACACTCGCATACACGCACAAGTGTTGTTTGTGTCAGGTTATGGACGAGTTATACACAGGACGTTTGACGTTTGGTCGCCATCTGTCAGAGACGTGACTTGCAATAGCATTCGGCGAACCGCTGATACCGACCGCATGTTACTTCTTCATGTTATGATTATAGTTTTCTTTGAAATGCATCATACTGCACCACTTCTCTACAAATATATTTATGTACGAATGTATGTATGGATGGATGTCTTACAGAAGCATAAAACCATCGGCCAATTCAATGGAGACGTTTTGCATAATCCCTATATACAGAATGTACATCACAATATAAAATATGCAGAAGTCAAAACGATTTTCGTCGTAAAATATATGATCTACATACTTAAACATATATTCCTACATCCATATGTACATATATGCATACTATATATATATATATATATATATATATATATATATATATATATATATATATATATAATGTCTCTAATATCCTTTTATTGTTTGGCATTAGCATAAAATATAAAATCTGATAGCATATAAAGTATTTGTAAAAAAATATTAAAATAATTGTAAATGGAAAAAGACAAAAAAAATTAATATTGATAAACAGAAAAGGGGAATGGAGTACATATAATTACTATTGATCTGAGGTATCAAAGTTTTTTGGAATTTTTCCTATATATAAGTAATTTAATTTACAGTCATAAAACAGTAAAGACATATATAGCTTGTAAAAGGAAAATATATTTCAAGAAGAGTAGAAGAAAAAAAATTATCAAGAAGAAATCAGGAAAACAACTTAAAATTTTACTAAAAAAATGGTCTAAATAAAGACAAATCAACAGTTTGTTACAAAATATTTTTTTTGTTTTCCTGATTTATTCTTGATAATTTTTTATAATATTTATTTTTTTTAATGAGTTATTTTTTATAATATATTTATACACACACATATATATATATAATATTTATGTATGTATATACACACTATCCAAATGATTACATCTTTAGTTTCATGCTAACTGTATACACACCGAAGCTTTTAAAGACAAACAGATTTTTCAGCCCATCTAGTGTCTACATCGTGCCTAAGGCATTCGCACCAATTTTATATAAAGATGTTCACAACACGCCTGGCACGACTGTACTGAATAATTTTCAGAAATGTATTATCCTAAAAAAAAAATAACTGACACGAGTCACTGATATTAAAAAGAAGAAGATTTATAAGTAGACAATGTAAGTTAATACTTTCTGATAAAGTTTTCTTTTCGTATATTTAATTTTATAATTTATTGTATATCTTTCGCATATAATTTCTAGTACATCTTCACATACCATAAAAAATGATCAAATTGTTCAATAATTGGTTATTAACCACCTGGCGTATGAACATTTCGCTGGTTCTTTTATTATATTCAGAGCGATAACCACAGAAAATCTATTTTTTTTAATTTAATAATTTCTTATATTCATATAGGGGTTTTCATTAATTATCGTTGTTTAACTCGTCTCTAAACATTAACTCTTGGTCGTATAACATCGCCACTTAAACAGGCATAACTCATTATCAAAATGATCAATAATTAATTATTAAACATTTTATAATAAAAAAAAGGGGCGAATATGAAGTTCATATTCGCCAGTTCATAAGTACCAACTGAAGGTATGAGGGTCTTTTGACGGGTTAATTGGCAAAAATGTATCGATTCTAATGGTGCTTATTTCAATTAATAAAGTTAATTATTAGCTGAGAAAATATATATGAATTTGAAGATCATAAACCGCAATTATTTTTCTACCAACCTAATATTTGTATTAAAAAATCCAATAAAACCTTATCATCTATTTAAAACAACAAATATTTTAAATTAATTGCCATTAATTGTTTTTTTTAATAAATATCATAACTAGAAATATATTAGAGGATTTTTTGATCAAACACAGAAATAAAAAATATACTAACGACATGAAAGTTATATTTTGTATTTTTTCGATAAAATCGTTTGATGATTATTAAAGGAATTTGGAGCCTTGTAGTTTTACATTCTTTTAAGTATAAAAAGTATGTATTATATAATTCCCTCTTTATATATATATATATATATATATATATATATATATATATATATATATAAATATTATGAATGTGAATGCAGGTGTATGTACGAATTTTTGTTGAAATTTTTAAGCAACATTGTAATATTTCTACTGTAATATCATACATGTCCGTAATGTCAGAAAATAATAACTAAAACTAGAACAAAACAAATATTTTTAAATGTGCGTACAAAAAGTACCGTCACTTTTTTATCCACCTTTGTATGTTGTTCCCTTGGCATACGTTAAGAATATAAATCTTCCGAACCTCAACACATTCTTCACCAAACGTGACGTATTTCAACAATTATATTTTTTCGTATAAAAATATCATAATGCACATGAAACTCCAACCCCTTCTACTGCTTTTCAAATGATCTCGTCTATCCTCTTTCTTCCCTCCTGTACAAAATTCGCGAATTCGACTCACAAAAACATACTTTACAATGTGTTCGTATTATATACTTCGTTCCGTTTGTAAACGGAATATTTGTATATGGTGTTTCTTTTAAGACACTGATATCAATTTAACATGCTAGTTTGAAATAAATGGAAGATGTGAATTTCTTATAAATCCTAACAGTTTTATTTGTAATAAATATCATTGTGTATAAAATGAAAGGAAATGTATTTCATAGCATCAAATATAAACTTTTAACAGAAAATCAAAATTGCAGTTTCTGTTATAAAATTTATTCACAAAATGCTTGACTGCATATAATATACAATAACTACTACAATTTATTAATACATTGATTTCATATAAATATGTCATATAATACTGAAAAATGAATTACCGACCCAAACAACTCAATATTTTATTTGATTAAAATTGGCAATAATTGGTAATTGTAAAAAATATTAACGTTAGTTCACTTGTACAAATAAATTGACCTACAGTATCAAACAATAATTTAATATCAATTTTAAACCTCTACACATATTATGTTTTAAAGTTCGTATCATTCTTCTTACAAAATGTTCAATCAATTTTCATTGTAAACATGAAACTCTCACACACTTCCGTTTTATCTATGAATGATATTCGAAAAACACTGGCAATACCAAATAATTACAAAAAAAAACTAAGCTATTCTAAAGACACTTCTTCGAAAATAAAATATGGGTTAATAATAGATAGATGAACTGAAAGATAGTGCAATATATTAGAATAGACAATAAGCACTTATTAAATATTTCAATAAAAGATGATTGGGTGATGTATGAGATGTACCTTCATTTATGTATACAATAATAAAAAAAACATTGAAATTAATAATAATAACTGTAAATATATATTCTTATGACCGAAAATCTAAAGGCAATGATTTGATTTACTGATTCCACTCTTCAATCTATTCTTAAAATATAAGACATTCACTAAAGAAGACAATGATTTCAGTATAGAAGAATGAATTCATTCTAGATACAAACGCCTCTATGAAAGATTAAATATTCATCAATTAGATTTTTTATAATTTTAATTCAGTTTGGTAATATAAAATCTATACATTTCTTCTAAGAATACGTGAAACTAACACTTAATTCTATAAAATCCTTGAAAATTATAATAAAAACATTATCTATTTTTTAATATATTGTAATATTAATAATATATTATTAATATTTACATTTATTTTATACACTGAACATATTTACTAAAATTGTATAAAAATAATCCATCCATTATTTTCAAATTAACTCTAAAAATGTAATCGTTTACACATAAATATGTAAATGTGTACAATTACACATATAACTGACTATGTGACAGTTAAAATATTATATTCGCAAGTACAATAATTCCGTTCATACATTTCCGGTTTTTCGTTATAGTTGCAACAATTTATCATCACAAATAAAAAAAATGTTCTCATTAGTCATATATATATATATATATATATATATGTGTGTGTGTGTGTGTATGTGTATGTGTGTGTGTATGTGTGTGATATTACGAAATAATTAAAAATTTACAGAGAATAAAATATTCTAAGAAGTAATTTTTAACGGAAATTTCGCACGCAACTATTATATTGAGTAAATGAAATGTTAATTCTCTTCTTGTGTCTTATATATGACTATTTCTATTAAAAACTAGTTTTTTTTTATATTAAAAATAAATGTTTTATTTAATATTAAAAATAAACTTGTTCTTTATTATAATAAGAAAAACATCTATAAAGTAATTAATCACTAATGAATATAAAAAAATAATGTTTCAATACATATCAGGCTAGAAGTCGTGTCAAATTAATTAGTAAATAATGAATTGGGTTAAAATATCAATTTTAAATTTTTCAATAAATTCTTGTTTATTATTCACTATTTCAAATATTTGAAAAAAGTTTATTATAAAAGTATAAAGAATAAAAATTATACATTGTGGCTAAATTCACTTTTACAAATGAATTCTCTCATCTCACAAACCACAAAAAAAAATATGATTAAAAATAGTCAATAAATGGTTATTAATCTTTTTTGAATATCGGTTATGCACATTTCGTCAACATCCTCAGAGCACGAAAATATAGAAAAATATTTTTTATGTGCCTAAGTAACAATCAAAAATGAACAATCATTGATTGAATATTTTTGATAAAAATTTTTTTTACAGTTTGTTGTATGAGAAAATTAATTTGTCGAAATATTTATTGTATGCAGATATTTTATAAACACATGGACTGCTAGGTCCATAGTGAAATATAAGGAATTTTCTTTAAATGGCATACAAAATATTCTACATTAATTTTGTTGAATGTTCTTACTTTCTTGTAATTGATTAATGTTATTGAGCTTAATGTGTGTGGAAAAAATATCAAATAAATTTATGATTTTCAAATCAATAAAAGGTTAACGACTGGAGATAACGTATGGAACTTAGATATAATTTTGGAATGGATCGAAAACTAGTCCTGATAAAAGATCACAGTTTCTTACCAATCCATTACTGTTTCATAATTTAACTTTCAAAAAATATATAATTATGAATGATTACAATGATTACAACTTTAACCCACTGGATAAATTCACTTAATTTTTTTCTGGTTTCTGCGGCGAAAAATGAATCGCTTGAGAAAGCTTAAATAATTTATTAATTTTTCTATAACAAACTGTTACAAACATTCGAAACGATTTTCTAAATCTCTCGGATTAAAAAAAATAGTTTCCCTCGAAGACCGATATTTTTTTAAAGAAATAAATAAATCTATTTTCTAATACAGTCTCGCATAAGAACAAAAGATATCAGTCAAACTACCAAACATACTACTGAAAATTGTAGTACATGAATCTATTAAAACAAAACGAATTGGTTTTTGAAAATAGATAAAAAATAATCATCTGCTTACGATAAATCAGTCGAATGGTAGAAATTTCTTTGGAAAAAAAAACAATTCACACATCGCATATTCTTTACTTTAATCTTTTACTGAAGACTGATACTGATAATTGGTTCATGTATAAAAAAAATGCAGAAAAAGACAGGCGCTTTTACGTAAATGACTAAAATGATTTGTAGATGTATTTTTTTGAAATGACTTTTAAAAAAATCTGAAACTATTGAAATAAATTCATATACGAGTATATAATCTGAGAATTGAAAAAATGAAAAATTATATTTCTTTTATTATGATAATAAAAATAACACATACATTTTTATGATAAATTATTAGTTTAGTTCCAACTAAGTAACCAAAAATAATATTGTAGTACAATTGGCAAAAAAATAATAATTTCCGAAAAATATATATTAGACTACATTAAATTAATATCTAATAATGATTTATATAATTTTCGTTGCTATATTATATATTAAATACATTAAGATTGATCGTTGTGTTTAAAACATATAATTTTTACATTTAACATGAGTGAGAATATAAATCAAGATCAGTGTTTTAATACAATTTTAATTAGTTCCACACTTATGATCCCTTATTTATACTGTTGCTACAGCGATCATAATAATTACTTTAGAATATACATTTCTTTAAATAATGACTCATTTTCTTCTAGAGCATTACTTACATGAATCATCTCGTATCTGAGAATAACTCGTGCATGATTTTATAACGTAAAAACCATTATAATCTCACCGGTGAAAAGTTTACAACATTCGATTAGAAATGATAAATAAAATTCACGTGATTCATTTTTATCGTTAACTTTAGTGATTCGTTTGTGAAGAAGCTAAGATTACTAACTGATAAACCGGTATATATTTCGGTGCGTTTGTATTTTGTATGAAACATTATTGAGGATTCATCCGAAAACAATATAATTAGCCCTTTTATCTCATATTACAACAAAACATTTCTACTTACTCGGATGGTCAAGGTAATAACGTAGTTGTAAGTATAAATACTTGTGTTTATTGGTTGAAAGTTAATATGAATTATGTATGACTTGCCTATAAATATAGATGGACGGGTTAAATATCTACATAGATCTGTTTAACAAATGTGAAATTACTGATTAATAATTTAGATTTCGAAACATAAAACAATAATAATAATTTATAATGTTAAACAGTAAAATTCCATAATTGCAAAGTTAAATAATTATATTCTAAAATTTTATAAACGTTTATGAAATTAAATTGAAAATAAAAAAATATAATTCCGAGCATACATTTTTTAAAAACATTATTTTCAAAAATAGTGCAATTTAAGTTAATAGAAAATGTCACATGTTAATAGAAAAGCACAAAAATGTCTTCATCTATTTATTTTCTAAATCCATGATTCTCAACAGAGGAAAAAATCTTAGAGGGTGTTTGGTTTATCATTCTGTTAGGAGAGAAGTATTGTCATAAATTGTACACTACCTGTAAAATCAATTTCATTTTTTTCTTACTTAAAGACAAATATAATGAAATTAGCAGAGTTTCATTAATATCAAAAACCTCATTACATTTATTTCTTTAGAAAATGTGTAATTAATAAGAAATAAATAAAATAACTTATAAAATTATATTCTTGTAATAATGATTTTTATAATAATAATTTGTATCAGGGATAATTACATAAATAAACATAAAATATTTATTTATATGTTTTCTCAGTTACTTCAAGAAAATTACTTATTTTTTCATGACACAAACATTCATAAATTGGCAGTTAAAATTATATGAATACAGGGATATAAATAGAATATTTGTTATAGAAAAGATGAGTTTGATTCGCTCATATCGAGAATCACTTATTTATACTCTTCCATTTTTATTTCTTTAAGGCATTCAAATATTTTAGTATTTAAAATTAAATTTTTACTTTTATAAATAACAGAACAGGAAATAATTTGATTTTGTTCCAAAGGTATGCTACCAATATTTATAATGCTAAAAGGATATTTTTAAATGGTAGCTATCGAGAATAGATTTTATTTATTCCTCATCATTTTTAATTTATGTTGTTCAATATATTTTCTTAATCGTAACTTAATTAATGACTTATGCATGGGTTCACTCGGTCACCACTTCCTAGGAAGTCTGATGTTGCTTGGTAACTGATATCTGAGTCATCCAAGTGCGACTAAGAAGAAAATACATTTTTATAAATGAATTTTTCATTCCTACACAAACCATAAAAATGTGTAACAACTGATTATTAATAATTTTGATAATAGGTAATATACATTTCGATGAATCATTCTAAAAACGGTAAGGTACAGAAAAATCTATATCATTTGATCAGTAATCAATGTTTGGACCTTTTTGAGTAGAAAAAGTTTTATGGTTTGTTAGAATGTGAAAATGTATTTGTGAAAGTAATCTAAAACTATTATTTCGAAGAAAATGCTTATTCGATTCGGTGGAATTCTTCAATACTTAAATAAAACTTGTTCTGCCGATTAAAGTAACAAAAAAAGATTTTAATTAATAATTAGCAAACTAATAGTCAGTGTATTTTTATTAAAGAATATTAATAATATTTTCTATAAACTGTAATGATTTACATACGTTTATTACTATTATAAAAGTTTATTTGTGCTAAATTATCTTCTTATCATATCATATTTTAAAAAATATTTGAAATAAAACAATATGGTTGTTTTATAATACGTTTGAAAAAAATTCTATTTATATTTCAATAAAATCTGTTTAAAAATATTTACATTGATTATATATTAATTAGAAATTCAACTAATTTTAAATTCTGAATAATTACTCGAAAGGTTTTAAATCGTTTGAATACTTAATAATAAAATCAGAAACGCATTTCTTTAGATGATGAAAGCACATATACATCTTATTTATTATTCATATGCACCAAATTAGCAATCATGCAGAATTATTTTCATGCAGATATTTTATTAATAATATCTGAAAAACGTACAATTCAAATTGCACTCTGATGGAAAATATATAAAATTTTTAAATTATTCAAGAGAACTGTTAAAAATTGATGACTATAATTATTAGTTTAATTTTATACCCTTAGAAAGTTATTATTCGTTTCTATAATTGATAATGTAAGATCATTTCTTTATAAATACATATATTTTCGATAAATTTCTGATTAAATAAAATACTGATTAAAAAACTGAAAAATATTTTCCTATCTATATCAAAAACTGATTCAGAAATTTCAATGTTTTTTAAAAATATTTTTCAATTTTATTTGAACGAATTTTCTATCTTTATATTTTAAATTAAACTAGGTAGACTATATTTTAAATTAAATTTTCTTCTCAACATTTCTTTTAAACTCTATTCAGTTTTTCGATTACTTCATTGCCTATACATAAAATAATTAACAATATACTATTTTTTAATAAATATTTCTTTCTTAATTGTCTCCAAATATGCAATTTCTTTAAATGTTATTTCCATAACCCACCAAAAATAACTAAAAATGTATTTTTTAGACTAAAATAAATCATTATTCTTTTTATTAATTATAGTTTTTGAAATTGTGCTGAAATGCACTTTCAGTTCAAGAAAAAAATAATATGATTAAAACACAAGCTTCCTAAAGATGATCCAGGAATTAAAACCGAATAATAAAAAACAACACAAATAACCCCATAAAAATACAAAAAAAACATACAGGCACAACGTGAACGTAATTTAAAAACTGAAAAATAATTATGTACTATTTTTGGCAAATAAAGTATACAAAAATAATCATTGGAGCTAAAACTGTCCTCATGATACATTATTTAGTAACTAAATAATTCTTTAATTGTTACACTACTGAACTTTTATATATATATATATATATATATATATATATATATAAAATTAATTTTATATTTGATTGTACAGAATTTTGTCAAGACCATAAGTGATTTTTTACGGCACCCTTTTTATCTTGATATTGTCATACATTAAAAATCAATTTATATCAAGAGATTCTACTCATTTTTTCTATTAATAATATAGATTTATTTACAGTTAAGAATAAACTACGAATGAATTAAAATAAATTATTGACTTTACGGTGTCGACTGTTTAGGAAGAAAATTATTATCAAAAAATCACATGCACATAGACGTATATATATATATATATGTGTGTGTGTGTATTTATATATATAATTACAAAATATAGTGTTACTAAAACAAAGTACCCAATTATTTCGAAAAACGGGGATTGTTTCACAATCACTCAGCATTTCAACGAAATAGACAATGTAGTCCATGAGATGTCGCGACAAAGCCTGCACATCATTTACTCGTGTGACACTTGAAACTCGGTCTCTCAAGCCGTCCGGCGGCTCGTCGTTTTTCTAGTTTCACGGATTTAAGGGGGTAAACAAGCGTGTACCATACATGTACACACATACACAAAAAAAAAACACATATATGTTTGTGTTAGCGTATACGTAACTCTAGGCATGTATACATATAAGGGTTGACGTGCATCAGTAGTAACAGCAGCCAGTATAACCAAGCAAACTAAACCAAACCACCCCACCCAACATCACCAACACCTGGTATCTTCGTGGGAACTGGATTTTTTGACGCGTTTTCACTGATTTCGTCCGGCTTTGCAAACAACGAAATGTACAGAAAAACACATACATATATATATATATATATATATATATATATATATATATATATATATATATATATATCATCATCAAGAAAAGAACAGATGAATCACAGATATGCAAAGAATATAAATAATGTTTATATAATCAACAATGGATTGTTATTCACACCCACGCACATTGATATATGATATATTTCTATCTATCTACCTATTTATACACACACACACACACACATATATATATATATATATATATATATATATATATATATATATATATATATATATAAGAAGATAATACAAGAAATACAATAATTATAAAACCATAAAATAATGAAAATTATTATTTGTATTTCTATTTAATTTTAAAACAATTAGTCGATAGAAAGTTATATTTATTTACATATTTTGCGAATAATAAAGATATTTTTATTTAATGTTTTTGAGGGTTTTATTACCTTCTTCAGATTAAGAATACAGTACATCTAAAGTTTTTCAATTCAGTACAATATTCATTTGATACACGTTAGTTTTTGAATCATTACCTTATGATACTTTTTTTTTATGAATTATAATATTTGTGCAATTTCTAATAAAAGAAGTAAATAAAGATATTAAAAAAATATATAAATATAGTCTTAAGTATTAAAGAAGTAAATCCAAATCAGTTAAGGAAAGATATAATATAGTATACAGTAAAATAATAAATTAGTATTATTTAACATCATTTGTATTGTATCGCTTAATATAAAATATTACTTAACAATATATTGTGTACTATGGCTTCAACGTTCCAAAATATACCTCTCAACAGATAAAACTGAAGGATAAAGAAAAAATATCTATGCATATGAAATCAATCAATAAACTGCTTTTATTTTGTAAGCTATACTTTTTTTAAACCTTTTTCAAATGTTCAAAAATATATTATTTACTAAACTGCAAATTTAAAAACAAGAGACGATTGAATTAAAAATGAGTATATATGCAGATTTTAAGACTTAACTATAATAAATAAAAACCATACTAATTCTACCATATAAATATTCAAAGATTCCCGTTACCTATTTCTCGGTCATTGAATACCAAAAAGAAATTAACAAAAGCTATACACATTATCCTGAAAACAAATCATTTTAACTCTATATAAATTATTAGCGATATCTTAAATTCGTTTCAATTTCAGACCTTTTACAATTCTCTACCTGCAATTTAATAATGAATGAAATATGCAACTTCATCATTTAATCTAACATTTTATATATACACATACAAGCAATGATTTGTAAGAGGGTTTTAATTAAAAGAAATAAACGTTATTGTGGAGTCATTAACCAATAATATATACTGAGATTTATCAATCACGCACGTACAGTCAACATATTTCATACGTGCACACACATATCGCAGGAATCGAAGAATCGAAAATCTGATTTATTACCGGAAGCTGGTAAATGAGGTTTGGACAGGTGGTGTGCATAGAGACTGAGTGCAACACGCTGCACTGTGCGATGTATCTGATATATGCGATGCATGGGAACATAACGCTTTCGATGCGTGTGTGTGTGTATATATATATATATATATAATTTTTGTGTGTATGTATGTGCAGTAAAAGGACCTTGGCGCATCCCCGAACTTATTTGTTATTCGACAGTGCAAGGTGGGCCCATACAAACATGTTTATCAGCATGATCACATTAATAAGTACGAATAGAATGAATTGTTAACTTCAGATATTATGTTTTAACGTGGGAAGAGGTTAACAACTACCGTACTTAATAAGAGCTTTCCACATGTAATTTTTCAGTTTTTAAAGTTGTACAATGTTTGAAACGAAATTGGCATGTATTTATGCAATATATATATATATTAATAAATATTACTCAATAATACTCTAATTACTCAATATCTTTAATGTAAAATCATTTAAAAAAATATATATGTAATCAAAACGTTGTTGTCGCACTGTTTTAATTTTAGTTAAGAATAATTTATATTCGAGGAGTAAAATTAAATGGATAGAAATCGAAATGTAGACAGTTTAGAAAAAAAAAGAAGGACCTAGATGTTTACCTTCACCTGTTATTCACTGTATAAAAATTTGTATCTATTAAGTGACTTTGTTTTGGAGTTACAGGAAAAGAGATATTCTCTTTTATTTTAAAATACATATATGTTTGTAATATTAAAAGAACAGATCAATTTCAATTATTGTTTATAAACAAATATTAATTTATATTTCGCATAATTGTTGTATACAGAAAAATTTTTATCATTTTAATTTTTGATATTGTAAAAATAAAAATATGCTCTTTTTGCAACTGATTCATATACTTTTTTACCCCTTAAACGGGGTTTTATTTTAAAATTTAACAGAAAAAGGACACATTTTCAAAAAAAACAACTTAAAAAATCACATATAACGAAAAAGGTATTATTATGTTAACCATAACCTTCGATATTTCTATGCTACATATTAATGATTTACATTTAATGATTTCTGTGATGTAAATTTACATATGTATGATTGTATAAAATATCTAAAAATCTACATAATAATTATAAATTGAAAAAAAAATATTTTTTTAAGTACGAAAAATACCCTGTATGACACAAAAATGGTATTAATCAAAAACTTCAGCATTATCCACATTAACACAACAAAACACTATACAGAAGAGCATCGAGTTATGTCTGAAGCACAAATCATCAAACATCATCAATAACATCAAACATTTTAAATATTAAAAAAAATGTTTCAGAACAATATCGAAATTTTATTTTAGTCTGTATACATATAATGTTCTGATGAAATATTTATAATTTGGACTGGGTTTAAGGACAGAAGTTTATATATAGAGATTCAATTCAGGTTTCCACATGGAAGAATTAAAAGGGGGCCCAGGGATTAAGAAAAGTCATGTTATTTGTATTTAGTATTTTAGTTCAATTCAATACTAAAATACTAAATGAGGAATAACTTGTTTTTTTTAATTTTAGCTTTTCTTTAATACTTCCGCGTGGAAACCTAAGTTGAATCAGCTTATATATTTTATACATTTTTCTAGAGACATAAAAATAAATAAATTTGATATCAGAAAACATATTCTATTCTTTATGTTTTTGTAAAAACTATATTATAAAAAAATAGAAACTTTGTTACTCAAGCACCAATATATATATATATATATACATATATATACATATATGTATATATATATATATAAAACAAAAACAGTTGTGTCTCGAAACCCTCAAAAAATTTCGTTTTTTAACAGGAGAG
Source organism: Acanthacorydalis orientalis (assembly GCA_034766995.1). Taxonomy (NCBI): domain Eukaryota; kingdom Metazoa; phylum Arthropoda; class Insecta; order Megaloptera; family Corydalidae; genus Acanthacorydalis; species Acanthacorydalis orientalis. The sequence continues at coordinate 30,085,767 of CM068319.1, forward strand.
AAAATTATGTAAATCACTGTTTGTTAGGATTCTCAATTCTAACGACCCAAAAAGGCCCCATATTCTCATCAAATATTCTTTACGGATCCCTATATTAAGTTGAAGTTAATGAATGACACACATGTGTCATTTTAATCCATATCGATATGTTGTAATAAAATATATAATTTTATTGTTATAGTAAAGGCAACAACTGTAAGTAAATATTATATATATATATATATATATATATATATATATATATATATATATTATAATAATGACTACTACAGTAAAATTTAACCGAACAAAGAATTTCATACGTTACTTGAATATTTTTTTTGTGACTCTAAAGTTAAAATTAAAAATTCCTGCTACGAGATTATAATAATATAACCATAATGTATTCATTAGATTATAGTAGCACCCCCATATAATATAGCTAAATCAAACTTCCTTTAAAAGTTAACAATCGCCACCTAAAGAATGGTACCACCTTCGTTGAGAACCACCAATGTATAGTAATAAATACATTTTTTTTTCGAATTGACTCCGTGCGTATGGAGAATTCATTACAAATCAAATACTTTTACAACAGAAGATATAAGATTGATTAAAAATATATGGAAAATAAATGTTAAATATGATTTCGAGTAAATATACATTTGTCTACTAATTTATAGATACGATTTATGTGTAATGTACTTTTCTTACGCTAATTAAATTAAGTGAAAATGAATGTGTAGTATAAAATTAAAAAAAAATGTGTTAAAAATAGAAAAATTTGTAACGTTTTTTTTTTAAAAAAAAAAACTGAATATAGAATTGATTGTTTAACCTTATTAAGGGGTAGAAAAATCACTTCACGAAAATAGAGTTAATAAAAGTGAATGTACGAAAAGAGATTTTTTCACCTTTTATTAAAATGTAACATTTCATAAGTATAATAAAAATTAAAGCATACAATGCTATGGTGTATTTCTTTATGTATAAGGAAATTCTCTATATTTCTTTTTTTAAAAAAAGGAATAACAATAATAAAAGCGAATCGAAAAGACAAATTAAGAAGAAATGTGTTTTAAAATATTTATATTAAAATCTCTGTATTTATAAACGTATACTTACACAAATTGTACACTTGCTTGGTCGAGGGTATTAACTGTTTCACTGATAATTCAGTACGAAAAGTTTTACATAAGAATAAGCAAACCAAGATAAAGTCGTGTTTACAGATAAGTGTATTATACTATTTTACGAATTTTAATGTAAGTATTTATTAAAATTCAATGAGGAACTTTCACAGAGAAATAAATTATCGATCTCTTCATGCGTTTCACATACATTTTTATAAATATTAAGTCGGTAGAAAAGTAATTGCGGTTTATGAGATTCAACTTCATAACAAAAACCGCAATTATTTTCCTACCGACCTAATACAAATAAGCGTGTATCTGAAATGTATTTTTTATTGACCTGCTGAATTTTATTCTTTTTATGTAAGTTAATATTTATGCTAAATTTTATCGCAATGTTCAGTAATTCATCTGATTTTGTAATTATTTTCCTTTTAGAAATATTTTAAGTCTAGATATCGAACGTATAAAATTGTACTGGAAGTACGAATTTAAAATAAATTCTATCGTGCGTCCTGCTGAGCTTTTCTGCTTCGCAACGTTTCTGTATTCCCATCCGCCGATTCAGAAAACAGTGACCGCAAAAATGTTTTTATGAGCAGAAGACTCCCGATTTTAGTCGATACAAATTAAAATGTGTTGTTTATTGTTTAAATTAAAAAAAGTAAACAAGTGAATAAAATAGGTATAAGACAAAATTACAAATCTGAAATGTACCAAAAATAATACTTGTGGCAAAATCTAGTAATGAAGTACTTTGTACAATCAATAAACATATTTATTAATCTGTTGTCCAGAAACATAAATCGAACAATTAGATATTGTAGTATAAATCTTAAACTATTTCAGCATGAGTGAAGGTAATTATAAGTAATTTACAATTTAAAAAACATAGCAAATATAGGAATAAAAATATAATCAAATCAGTCTTAACAAATAATACACACCAATTTTGTCACCCATTTTGCTGATTCAGTTGCAATTTTCAATCAACAGACAAAAGTAAGTGAAATTTCAGACCACATTCACAAATTTTAAACAACATCCTTAATAACAAGAATATTCTAGGAAAATACAACTAACAATATTTGGTAACCAAAGAAATAGTTAACATAACCATAAAAGTTTTGCAAAAGTTATCCGCTTCAAAAAACAATTTACCTAGGTGATTCGAATAAATAGAGTAACAATAAAACTCAACCGTATCGAAGGATTCGTCGTACTTATCGTTACAAGAAATCATAACAGAAGCTGCGATGGGATAAAATTTGCAAAACTTCTCAATTTAAGTTTGCAAAATTGCAAACTTAATCTTTTAACAAAAACACAACAAAATGGAGTAACAATTACACTAAACTTGGCACATATAGAATATGTATTTTCATTATCATATTTATAAAACTGAGGTAGCTTTGTCATTAAAAACTTAAGATTAATTATTTACAAAACAAAATAATACTCTGATACATCCTCCTATTTCTTATTACAATTGTTATAAAATCAAATATAAAAACTTGCGTTGTATAAGTATTATTATTGCATATTTATTACTTTCATTCGCTAAAATTGCTCGATAAAATCCGATTACTTCATCGTAGGTGAAATAATTGGATTTCAGCGTCATCGAGTGTAAAACTAATCTATGAAAAATCATCTCTTTACATGTTTTATTTTTAAATCTGCTATAATTCTCTATAAATATTTCATTATATTTTAAGATAAACTTCAGCGTTTTATAAGCTATTGATTTGTACATTTATTTGATATAATTTATTTTCCTGATGTAAATACTTGATAAATATAATTTTATTTTAACTGAGTTTTTGAGGTATTGCTGTTAAGTATTGATTTTTTTATTATGAGCTCTTTAAAACAATCCAGAGAAAAATTGAGCAAAATGTTATCTGTGTACAGAAACAGAATACCACTTAATTTCAGGTAAAAGCTCAAACAATTAAGTACTGCCATCTATCAATAAATATTACAGAATAAACCGAACGCTCGGACCGAACGTCAAATCAAATCGATGTGAGGGGACGAGGATAGCGGAAAGCGGATAGTTACGGAAAGCCGAGGATGGTCGCGTTCGTGCTCTGAGCTACCGTCGAATTCCGTACGCTCTTTCTCAGATGTGTTTCGCAGTGTTTGAGCATGTGGTCCTTACGAATGAATCCTTTTCCGCAGGTTTCACACGAATACGGTTTCTGACCGGTGTGAAGACACATGTGACGACGAAGATCCGTCTTATGATTGAACTGTTTCGGACACAGTTCGCACTTGTGCGGCTTTTCTCCTGCGTGTTTAGACGAATGCTCCTGATACGACCGTTCGTCGGAAAAGCGTTTACCGCATCGATTACACTTGAACGGCTTATCTCCGCAGTGGAACGTTTTATTGTGCTGCGTCAGATAACACGCTTTGTTGAAAACCTTATCGCAGTCGATGCATTTGTGAACGCTCGTCGCCTGTTGTATTTTCATACTCATCGGACTGCCCGTCGAAGTTATCAGCGGACTGCTCGTTTCGAGTTCTTTCTCCTTGATACAGATCGAACCGATATTTTCCTCTTCGACGTTGTCGCCGTCGTTGTTGTTATGGTTTGGCGGAGAGTAAGGTTCTTCGATTTCCTGCTTGATGAATTCCGCCGTCATCGGCTGCAGAGCGGTCATCTGATAATCCATCGGTTCCAGGGTGTTCGTACGATATACGATGGGATCGTGGTTACTGTAGGGTAAGGACGCTTCGTCTTGCGGGGAAATCAAGTCGCTCGTGATGTACTCGTTATCGGTCGGTCCTACGTACTGAGCGAAAGTTGGGTACGCGAGATGCGGATCCGTTACCGGACCCGGCCCCCCCACGTTACTAATGACTGGTGTGAACCCGGCCAACAGCAACGACTGGAACTGCGAAAAACTAGGCAGCGGAGCGTGGCTGGGCGTATGGAACGACTGTTCCAATTCACCAGTAGAAGTTAGGCTGATTAAAGCCGGTGGCTGGTTGCTGGTAGCCACCATAGTTTGCGTAACGTGGGGGGACAACCCGTTTGGGTAACTCCCCGTAATTTGCGGCATCGTGTGAAAAACCTGACCGGCCGCCGTCGGTGAAGGCATACCCATCATATGAGACTGCTGGTTTAGAAGGTTGAAAGGAGGCAATTGGTTCGAAGCTGGGGACATGGGTACCATCGGAGACAGGGGGGTAACCCGATGCGGTGTATTGGGTGTCGAAATCGATAGCAGGCCCCTCGAATGATCGATGTTGTTGGCCGAGGGACCTGCTTCCCCGTTTGGGGGACTTGTAGACGATAAATTCGTTAGGCTATTGGATAAACTAGGATTTTGTGAGAGCGGACTGTGCAAGCCGGGCGCTTGCGGTGGTCCACCTATGTTCGGCGGATGCCTATCATACGGCCCACTGGGGGGCTGCTGGAGCAAACCGGGATGTTGCGCCCGTTCGTAGGGTGGGACCATCCCGTTGTCGTCCCTGTCGTCCGGAGGAGCAGACACTTGCAACGGCGACGGGGATTGCGAGTTTCCGTCTTGCTTCTGATGGTTCGTCTGATGGTTGGGGTCCCTGTTAGGGTGGTGGTGCGCACTGATCGGCAGTGTCGCCGGGTCCGGTTGGCCACTTGACTTAACAGCATTCTTATGTAATGTCGTGTTGTAGTGCCTCTTCAGATGACCCGAACTTGTAAACCATTTATTACAAGCCGAGCAATTATACGTTTTTGGTCTTCTCGCTTCGTTCGATTTCCAATTAGCGCCTTTAGTGACGACAGGAGTTGGATGATTCGCTGGAGGTATGGAATTCGGTACCTGTGTGCTAGAAATCACGGGTGGATTCGGTTGTGGAGGAACATGTTCAAAGGGACGATAAGGCTGTGGAACTTGTTGCTGAGGGACATTCATATTAGGCATACCCATATTTTGACCGTTTACGTCGTGGGTCGTCGTACTGACATTTCCCGTCAAGAATTCCGAACCGTGCATCTGATGCGGTTGGAAGAGCTTTTGTTCATGTGCGTTTGGAAACATTTTTTCTTCGTGCATACCGTTGCCGAACATTTTTGCTTGTTCAGGTCCGTTCGTGTATATTCGCTGCTCTTGATTATTTTGGGGAACTCCCCCGAACTGTTTCTGCTGCGAAGTGTTATTGGGCCACGAAGACAACATCGCGGAAACAGAATGTGGATTATGAACTCCAGGACCGCCATTCATCGCAGCAAGTTCCGCATTCTGTCTCTTCATCGCCTCTTCCTGTTCTTCGGGAGTTTGATACACGTGAACTTTGTGCGAGTCCAAGTCTAATATTTCGGCTTGAGGCTCGTTTTCTTGTTTAATTTCCGGCGGTCCAGAGCCGTCGTTCGACCCGGGTGCGGAAAATTGGAATTGCTGTTGCTGATGATGAAGCTGCTGCTGTTGAAACGGTGTCGGCGGATGCGCCATTTGAAGATGCTCGACCAGTTGCGAAGCCGAGTCGCAAACGAAACCACATTTATCGCATTGTTTTGGACTCGGTGACGGTGTCGTTTGCGCTCCTGCATATGAAGGGCTACGACTCGACGAAGATACTTGTGCATGATGCCCGCCCGTGTTATACGGATGATATCGAAATGTCGGTTTATTACCGTAATCCTGATACGACGGCGGTTCCATGCTAAAGTACTGACCTTCGAATGTGGCTTGCTGGTGATTGAATCCCGAGTAGTGAGTGGCAGGTGACGCTCTATCGCCTTTGTGATAAGCATGAAATCCCGGCGAAAAAGTATTTGTGGCGTCAGCATTTTGGTACGGAGACGCTGCACTATGAAAACTTTGCGGCGTCGATGGATGTCCGAAAGACGCTGACGTCTCTGGCGTCGCACGACTTGTATATGCGTCAGGGCTTTTGTTATTGCTTTTCATATTAGCATCGCTCGAATCTGCCGCCGCCGCGATCGTGTTCGCGTGCGACGTATTAAACTCACGTTTGATGTTTATGCCACTCTTGGTGTTGTTGTTGTTCGCTTCGTCTCCTCCAGCGCCGCTCGTCGGATTGTTCTGAGTCGCTTGGCTCGCCCATTTGGTCAGCAGGTTTTCTTTGTGATACTGCAAATGCACGTCGAGCGATTTGCTCGAGTCAAAAAACAAACCACACTCCTTGCAGTGAAACTGATTGTTGTGTTGTTGAAAATGTTGATTCACTATTGGTCCGTTATTTGCCATATTATTTTAAAAACACTCTGGGTTGAGCGCGCACTTATTTTTTTGTAAAAATGAAAATGTTATCGACTTGTTTAATATAAAAAACGGTTCGACAAACTAAAAAAATAAAAACGTCCTCACTTTTATTATCATAACATTTCAATTCTGTTTGTTCCTGGTGGCATAACGTTACATAATGTCAGATTTAAAATCCACCGGAAATAAAATATCATCACTGCCGATATCAATTAATTGAAAATAAAATAAACATAACGTGTAATAATAGAAAACTACAACTAAAAATAAAAAAATAAATAAATAATAAAAAGTTCACACGCGCACAGCGAGTCTATCCCATTTTTATTTTGACGTTTACTTGCCCGTTAAAATAAACAAAACGCAAATGTGAGAGGAATACACGCTCGGAATGTAAATAATAACAGTGGCGATCGCGATCTGAACGGTGTGTGTAATACACGGCGCGCACGACAAACAACAACAGAAAGAACAGAAAAATAGCGAAGAAGGAGCGCGCGTCCCGACCGGCCAAGTTGACGCCACACAAATGCAACACACTGTGCGACGGTCTCCCGTCTACTGTGATCACCGAAAATCGTGGTCCAAGAAGGATGCGACGAAGAAATAGCGTAGCGACGTTTGGCGAACTGGCCATACACGATGCGTCGCTATAGGCTGGTCCTGTCGGATTCGGCCAATGGCGGGCCAGGACGACTCGAATTCATTGTGCATACATACACTTTGCCGGGTAGAAGAACACGATTTTACAGCGGTGGGGTGAGGGGGGGACGAAAGGTGCTCGGCACACCACGCTGCCTCGCTGTGCTCAAGTATTTTTGTGTGAAATCTGAGAGAGTCGGAACGATTTAATTTTTGGAGGTCATTCCAACGTGTTTCGGACGGAGCGAGTTCATTTTCAATTAAGATTGTTATAGCTATGAAGAAGAAAAAAAAAACACACACATCTATAACGTCGAGAATAATAGACCTAAATCTCTTTGTTTTACGTTGCCTTACATACAATACGAACACGCGCTGCACAGAGTGCGTGCGATGTTTATTATTTGTTTTGTTTTAAGAATTATCATTCGTGCACCCACCGCTCCCACCTTTCATACGCACACATCTAAGTAGTGCATTACGAAAACTTTTCATATTAAATGTTTATAGTCGGAGAGAAGTTGCGTAAACTATGTATACAAGTTTTTCTTTCATAAAGTTATCAACATGATCGACCTTGTTATTGAAATTACTTTGCAACACAACTTGTTAACGTTCGTTTATATACAGGTAGATTCAAACAATGCACACTCTGAGCGACTGGAAACACACATTGCCAGTGAATGATTATTACAATAAGGCCTATGAAACTACACTCAGTTTATTTATTCACTTCCTCATATATGTATATATATATATATATATATATATATATATATATATATATCGAAGACAATAATATTTTTTTTTGTAATAGAAAAACTATCATTTAAAGTATTTAAATGATTAATGAAAACATTTTAAGATTTCGTATTGATTATATTTCATTATTAGAATGTATGACAAAGTTAATTGTTAAAATACCATTTCTGAGAACATCTTACGAAATGAGAAATACATAAATTAAAAAAATAACACACACACACACACATATATATATATATATATATATATATATATATATATATATATATATATATATATATAATTGTAGCATATAATTGAAACATACATGAAAATAATTAATACAAAAATGCTTCAAATAAGCATTTTAAATACTTTAATACGTACATAACAATGATATTTCAATCAAAAATATATAGATTATATTACTTGAAATAAGTTGTTTCATATTTAACTTTGCATTTTTTTAAAATCGATTTGTTTTTTCTTTAAAAATCTTATTATTGAAAATACTTAAAAATATTCTTTTTTCATATTTTATATAACATCGTTTTATACAAAATTATTTTTATGTTAAGGTCAAGCATGTATCTAATAACGATGATTCAAATTTGCACGTTTTGCACAAATTAAATAAGACTTAAATATAAATATCAAACACAAATCTTGTAAGTATATAATATGATCTAATTGACATCCGATTGTATAAGTTAATATTTTGTTTCAGTTGTACAAATGGTTTGATCTATTTTAAAAGTTTTAAGTAATATATATATATATATATATATATATACTATGATTTATTTTATATATTAGTAATATTGTTTCTGATAATTTTATATTTTATGTAAAAAAAAAACTATATATATATATACATTTGTAATTTATTTTCATAAAAAATATGTTGTTTTAATATTAATGTAAACAAATAATTTACTTGGTATCAAATCGAAAAATTATTAAAATGAAACAACTGAAAAGTTTGATCAGATTTGAATTTTTTATATCACTTTGAAAGTTTTAAACTGACGGATATATATATATATATATATATATATATATATAACTGCACCTATTCATTCGTACACATAAATGAAATTAATAGTTTTTATATGAACAAACAAATAATAAAACCAACATCAATTTACAATATATTAATAAAAAAAATTGCTTTTGCACATATATCATTAAATGTCCAAAATATTTATATAAGGGACAGATCAAGTATAACGTAATAAAAATCTATTTCACGTTACAATTCGAATATTGTAGTGGAATCCCACGTAAACAGTCTCAATATTATATATATATATATATATATATATATATATATATATATATATTTATATATATATATATATATATATATATATATATATATACATTTATATATATATATATATATATATTCATATGGGTTAAACCATTACTATAATACTCCTTGACTGCATATTTTATTGAACTTCTTTCTCTAGAAAAACTATAAATTTAACAGATCTGAATACTTTTTTGATTGGAAGTAAAAAGTTGATAGAAATATGTGTAATGATTAAATATAAATCAAGGCGGAAAAGGTAAAACAAAATAAATAAAAGTATCAGCTGTAGTACATCGACAAGTTAATTCATAAACATATTTTATGTACAAAGTTTGAAAGAAATAAATTCATTATTAAGAGAAATTTTAATTATTTATCCCAATCCGTAATTATTTCATCAGTACTACAGAACTGATATCCATATATATATATATATATATATATATATATATATATATATATATATATATATATATATATACTTTACTAAATTCTACTTCATTATCTCAAAGTGTTGGCAAAGGTTTTGTTGCAAACAGAATACAAAAAAAATTACTATGATATTCTTGAATATCAGTAGGTCTAACCAAACAAAACAGAGTTAAAAAAAATCCAGTCAAAATAAAGAAGTATTTGTCAATTCAGAAGTACAATCAGGGTGACGACTTCTTAACCCTTTGAAAGTTTCTAAACGTGCTGTCTATCTCGTTCAACTGAAGTTTGATTATCTCTAGTTAAGATTGTAACTGATAATAATTGAAATCAAGAAATAAAGTACTAAGTTCTCTATCTTCAGCTTGTCTATCTATAAGTATAGGTCTATATCAAAGGAAAAGAAAATACTGATTTGTTAAACTGAATGCATTTTGAAAAATGTTTTATCAGATAATGCTTTTATTTAATGTCAAACTATATATATATATATATATATATATATATATATATATACATACATACATATAAGAGAAAAAGAAACTCTGACAAAATCAGTAAATAAACACAGTGTTTAATTAAATAAAGCTATCTATTTGAAAAAAAAACATCACTGTTCTTCTAAACTAAATAGAATCCTCTTATGGCTGAGGTCAGCGCGCTATTAAATTTAATAAATAACATATGCAATAGGTTAATCGGCGAACGATCCAACAAGTAAATAAAGTAATTATTGCGTCGCAGAATTTATTGCACCATCGTGTTCGATTTCGAAAAACGAGTAAGAGAAAAAATAGTCGACATAAAAAAAATGACGCGCGAATAAACACTAAATTCTTTGTTCCAATATGGGCAAATACAGCGTTGTAAGAACAATGGGCCGAGGGGGCGGGGATGCAGCCGACTTTTCGGATGCAGATTCGCGTGATAGTTATGTTTTTGCATCGACCAACGCCATCGGCGACCGACCCGATATTAAGAAAAACAAAAACGAACCGCATAGATGCAACAGTGAAACGAAGGCCAAAATCGCCATCTGAACAAATTCAATATAGTTCGATGTGCAGTCTAATTTTAAAATTTCGATGCATTTTTTCCGTTTCATTTGTATCGCGGTCATATATTATTACAGATTATAAAGATTAATTGTGGGTTTGGTGCAGCAAAAAAAGAAATCTATTTTAAAAATAACATAAAAAGAAAATGAATAAATACATGTGCTTGTTTTTAAAATATTATTCTAGTTATTTACTCTTTCGCTTGTGTTTCATATGCAATAAATTGTTTCTTATTGTAAGCATATAAGGAATATCACATTAAAATCAATTATATTTTTTAACAAAAATTTACACTTATATTGCAACAGAATTTAAATTTAATTAAACTTTTTAAATGTTCTTTATGGCATAATATTTACAATTTCTTATAATTGAAGGGCAAAAATTTAAAAAAAATAACTAAAAGGAAATATTCCAATTATGTTATACCACTAGTATGATATAATTGGAAATGATATTTTTAGAAACAATTACTTCATTAAAAAAAGAATAGAAATAACTTAAAAGATGGAATCATTCAGATAAAATATGTGCCTAAATGGCATAATACCAAAATAAGGACTTTTGGATTTTTTAACTGAAGAATTCATATGTTTCATATATTATTAAATAATGATCTTAAAAATTATAACATTTCAAATGTCTTGTCAGTAATTAAAAAAAAGTATAAAGATCATACAGTTAGAATTAAAAAAACATGATCCTAATATAATTTTTTTAAACATTAATATTATTCCATTTTCATTCGAGTATTCGAATACATTTGTATACTTAAAATATATAATTAATAATAATAATATATATATATATATATATATATATATATATATATGTAAATAATATATATATATATATATATATATATATATATATATATAATGAATTATATTTTACACAGATATGGTTTCATATTTGTTTAAAAAATAATCGTGGGAAAAATATTTTCCATATGCTTTCGAGATTGGCATGTTTAAATAGAAAAGTGAAAAAGACTTGATATATATATACATATGATTTTAAGTGATATACGATTTAATAAATTTTGTATTCGTGGTTCGCTCTGATAAATTACAGTAGTAACGCCAATGTTGCAACTTGACCCCCAAGTTGCATATCGCCTGTCGAAAAGATGTAAATAATATTGACCTAATTAATACGTTTTAGACCACCCGATTGTAAATAAAATTTAAAGAGATTAATTCATCAGCCGTATGACCACACACTAACCAAATTTAAGATTTCGATAGACCTGAAGACCTAGAGAGCCGCACGGGATATGAGTCATAACAATTGGAATCTGGTTATTTCAATGTCAACGATCTATCTGCAATGTAAAGCTGACTGGCATGTTGTTATATACGAAGCAATTAAACAAAAACCGCGAAATTCTTATCGCTGACGGCGTACAATAAAATCGTGCGGGTGTGAGAAAATCAACGCTAGAAACAGATACATACGGACAGTGGGATCTCTACACGAGATACTATCGATGGGAAATATTAATCGTTACTCATACGTTATTCTTATCTTTTAGCTCGACACGGTCTCATTCATAAAATGTCATCGGTGTTCATTTGCATAATCACTTTTGTACAGGTACACATCTCTGTTTACATATTATGAATTTATATTTGAAAAATGTCTTCTAAAACGTGCTCAATAGAAATGATATTTTTTTAGGTACAAAATTAATACATATGGGCGAGTGAGTGTGTGTGTATACATAGCGGAAAATCAATTTGTTCATCCATATCTACAATCGAAAACAAGTAAATTATGGGTAATTTAAAATTCGATTTATAAAATTATTGCAATACTGTAATTGTCTGAAAATAGAAATAAAATATAAAAAAGGATTCAATTATTTTTATAAATGATTATAGCTACTAAAAAAGTATATATATATATATATATATATATATATATATATATATATATATATATATATATATATATATATATATACATAACTATTGTTCCTTGCTCCTGTCAAAAAGTCTCATTATTTTATTTACTGATATAACATTCAGAAATTAATTATAAAATACAATATTTTTAAAAACAATTATTTGATTTATATTTCGAATAGCATACAAGTAATTGAAAAGAAATTAATTAATAGAAAGAAATATATTATTAGAATGGTTGGGGAAACGTGAACGATGATTTGAACCAAATCCAACAGACTAAAGAACAAAATTTTAAAAACAAGAATTCTGGATGTATACCTGTAATCTCATTAATGCGTTGTTCTGGTGGTGTTTTCATATCACTTTTTCTATTCCACATTGCTAGTTTCAGCATATGTCTCATCTTCAGATAGATTTGATATATTTTAGTTATCTAAAATCTATCTGAAGTTACCATGCGTGCTGAAACTATTAATAAAGAACATAAACGTAAGTGTCCAAAAAGAATGAAGAGCACTAAGACAACGAATGACAATTTTATTGCATAAACCATTTATTTCTTACCAAAGTTCGTATAGTAATCTAAAGTTTGATATTAATTACATTTTAAAAAAAATCCTATTAAATATTAATTCGAATTACATGTTTTAACTAATTAGGACAATGCTATATAATTAAGAGTATTATTAATTAAATAAAATATTGATTAACCCATTAAAACACTGCTACTCAAAAGCGTAGGAACTTTTAAAAACGCTTAACATGGTTTGTTTCTAGGCACCCAGCTAATTAATTTGGCGTTAGAAAGAAAAAAATAAAAATTTTGATCTTCCACAGTAAAATGTTTATATATGCAACAGCGGCGACTAATGTTAGCATTATCAAAAAAAAATATTTCAAAAGTGAATAAAAACTAGTCTGTTTTAAATTTTAAATTCATTAATTTTATTAAAATCCGAATCAAATACCATGATAGTTGCTAAAACACTTCCAGTAGAGAAAAACATATATATATATATATATATATATATATATATATATATATATATATATATATATATATATATATATATATATATATGTATATATATATGATCTAACTTTTGAAAAGCCTACATCTATTCCGCTTTTATTCTCACTTTCGCAAAAATTGAAAAAAATAATGCAATTCTGTTGCTATTGAATAAATGTTTACTGTTATATAAAAAAGTTTTTAAAAAAAATATTTTTAGCAGAGAAAAAAAATTTCAAAATTGTCACGTATAAAATTAATGTTAAACATTAATGATTAATGATTAAAAATTAATGTTACGTATATATAAAAGCGGCACGTAATGGTTTAAAAATAAAGTAGGAACAAAAATTAAAGAAAAGTTAATAAATTATATAGTGAAATTAATTTCAGCAATAATTATTAACAGAAAAATAATTTAAAAAAAAAACATATTGTAATAAAATATACAAATTTACATTAAATAAATGTGTGGTTCAAATGCTTTCCGGTGAGATGAATTCCATACATACACAAATATCAAGATTTCATTTACACTTTTATATATATATATATATATATATATATATATATATATATATATATATATATATATATATATATACTTATATATGTAAATAATATAAGAATATTATAATACAAGGTCACGTACAAGTTAAATATTAATAATTTAACTGAAAATCTCATAAAGATCTAAAGATAGAAAAAACATTTACATTAAGTTCGAAAATATTATAATCAAATTGTATATTTTGTATATTAAGATGTTTCTTTCTATTGAAACAACTTAATATTATCTATTTTATAACTAATTCATTCTTATTGTAAATTATGTCGACTATATTTTTTGTTAATGTTTTTATTATACTCTTGTTTTTTTTTACTTGTCATTTAACTAATTAGCTTTATTATTTTTCTATTAAGATATATCTCGTCAATAATTGTTTTAAACTAATTTTCTATTCAAAGCGTTTAAAATGTATTTTTTAAAATCATATCTTTTGTAATTTATTAAAATGACGTTAAGTTTTGTTAAAATGCATATATTAAAATCATATTATATATATATTCTTGACATGTTTTGTTTGTTCTTAAATTAGATTACGCAATATTTATTCTCAGAATTAATAAAATTAATATTTAATTAATAAAGTGTGTATTTCGATCTCTTTATTCTCTTATAAATGAAATCATATTTTTAATTATAAAAACATTGAATTCAATAATTCAAATCCGTCTTTATGCCATTGTTCTTAAAAAAGTGATTATTTTATTATTTCGATCACTCGACACATCTACAAAAAAATCAATTAGAAAAAAATATGACGGACTCTGACTAATATATATTTCAATATACGAGGGCCGGCTAAAAAGTTTTCTGTCTACGTTGAAAAGAAAATTGTAGTTTTATATAAAATACCAACTTTTAGGCTTCTAACTTAGGCTAGAAACTTTTCAGCCGATTCTCTTACTTTTAAAGTTTCTATATTGTTTTGATCTCATATGTTTCTATCTCGATATTTTAATCTTTGTACATTTGATGTTTACGTTTTTTTTGTTGAATATTATTTTTAACAAAAATAATAACAGTGTGTTCTTTCTAAAATTATTTTGTATTTAGTTAGTTTCTAGGTATTAATTACATCTTTATGATTTTATTTAAATATATTTTTATAAACCAAACATTTTTTATAAAAATTAGTAACTAATTCTATTTTTTAAGAAATCCATTGGATTATATACAAATACAATCAATCTTTTCTATTTTTATTACTTTATAATAATATGACAGAGGCACATATTTCTCAATTATTGGAATAAATATACACAAATTATTTTAAAAAAACACACACATTTATTATGTAAATATATTGTGAAATGTATCATTTTTCAATATTCAATAATAATAATTAAATAAAACGTATATACAACACAAACTAAAAATGTGGTCGGTACGTTTGACAATTCAATTTTTCTGAATTGAATGTTTAGTTGTAAAATATTAATGACTGTCCTTGGTGCAAAAGTTATTTTCTATATATTTTTTTTAATTTCAGTGTGTTTATTAAATACTAAACAACCGCCCACGATGAATCGTTATGCTTGTCATTCAATGAATATATTGAGAACTTCGCTTAACAATTTTTCTTTATATGTATAAACACTTACACATATATTTACATATATATATATATATATATATATATATATATATATAATATATATATATATATATATATATATATATATATATATATATATATATATATATATATATATATATACAAGAGTGAAATCTACTTTTACCGATAACTTATAAGTGGTCAATTGAGACAGGTAGTTGTTATAAAGTATCATGGTTTCGAAGTTTAAATTTTCTCATTTATCAACAAAATAATTATATTTGACAGGTTATCAATATTCATACATGCATACACACACACATTCACACACACACACACACATATATATATATATATTCATTTTTTCATATATTCCTATTTGTATATTTTTATCTTTTACTGGAAACACGTAGAATTCTTTTTTCACCCCACCAACCATAAAAAAAATTTCTGGTCAAAAATATTAAATAATTCAATTTACTGGATATTTTTGACCAAAATTTTATTTTATAGTGTGTAAAGTGAAAAAAGCCTTTATTTGTGGAAATAAATTTAGTCAGTGTCAGAACCGTATTTCAGAACGTTGCAGTCTTCTCTTTAGCTAAAGTTTTACGAAAAAATATGTTCTCTTTCCATTCAGGAGAACCGGTTTTATCCTAAATAAAATGCATCTAGCGATACACGCATACATTTTTAATAAATTATGAAAACTTCGATTTAATTCAGAGGTAGAACTGTTTGTCAAATGTTTGTGAACTCTTGAGTTGTCTTCAGGCTAGATTACTGAAATACTGCTATATAAAATGTATGAATATATAGAAAATAGTAGTCATTTAATATAGAAAGTTTTAAAATTAGCGTTTATTGTAATAATCTTTTTTATTTCGTTGATCAATTTGTCTATTCTCTCTCTCTCTCTCTCTCTCTATATATATATATATATATATATATATATATATATATATATATATATATAAACAAAATCTTCAGTTTTTCATATAATCCTATTTGCAAATTTTTTATTGGCAACACATTGAATCCTTTTTTCATTCCACAAACTACAAAAAAAATTCTGGTCAAAAATATTAAATAATTAAATTTGCTGATAGTTTTGATCAGAATTTTATTTTACAATGTGTAGGCTGAAAAAAGAATTTGTTTGTGAAAATAAATTTAATCACAGTGTCAGAATTTTTTTATTTTGTCTACCTATTTGTCTACTTTCTCTCTCTCTCTCTCTCTCTCTCTCTCTATATATATATATATATATATATATACAATAATAAAGAAAATTCAGACCAGAAAATATTATTTTTAGTTTAGAAAAAGAAGCATATTTTGATATGTAGATTCGTGTTTCTATAATGAACAGCCAGTCTGAAAAGAAAATTGTGACATAAAACGAAAATGTAAGAAGTGCATTACAATATAACATGTTGCCTATACAGCCTATCAATCTTTAATCGACCTCGAAAATCATTCGAAAAACGCAACGACGACATGATGGCAGATATACAAGCCTGAAGGCATGTGAATCTTTTTCGGACGTGTACGTCTTGTGTGCAGCATGCGATCGAGTAATTACCGATTGGCGTCATCGTTACACAAGAATTGCATCGAATGCATATACGGTGCTGCGCAGACTAAATCAAGCCTGAAGACCGCTAGAAACGATGCTATCCGTAAAAAGATGCACCCGACATGCGAACATCTAGCATAAAACCGAAATTGTGCTGCGATGCATGTCTGATGACGATCCAGTGTCTGGCTTTTGGATTTCGTGGAAACTGATTTATTTCACGTCAATGAAACATAATTCGTCCAGTGTGATATTTACGTGTGCGACTTGCTTAATATTTCTGTTGTTTTTGTCATTGCGGGTTTTCAGTTCGCTGTCGTCAACTTGACCGGACTCGTTCGTTTCTTTTCTTTCTCTTTTTTTTTCCTCATACAAATAAACTAGTTTGTTGCAAATGTCTTTATTTTTCGACATTATGCTAATATGTTTTTACTGCCGTATATCATTAATATGTTAATTTTCGAACAGTCACTATAAAAATTACACGGTTTAATTTTAGGACTAACTAAATTCTTATCAAAACAATTTTAATAAATATGTATTTTACATTACTAATAAATATATACTACCTTTCTTTATTCAGACTATTCCACTGTTTTCTTTTTATTGAAACTAAAATCAGCACTATAATTTGACTGAATTTCTACAATCGTATAAATTTAAAACAAAACTATAAATAATTCACTAAAAAAATATAAATTAAAAACGACAAATTATACTTGATTACGATTTTTGATATTGGAAAACACGACTTACAGTATACACACTTCAATTTAAAAAATCGCAGAATTTATAAAATAAATAAATAAAATAAAAATGAATTTTATTGGTTCTAAAGTTATACAGGGCCGGGTTTGGCCTTATGTTTCATGAAGTTGGTGCGGTGCCCTTACCAAATTTGGTATTTATCCGCTTTGTATGTGTGGCTTGTGTATCATGTTTTGGTGATTTTTATTAGTGTCTCTACTTGCGTTCCGGGAAAAATTTTCAAAAAACCGGGACGCAGAATTTTAAAAAAAACGATTATTTTATGAAAAAATACTAATTTATTAAAGAAAAGGATAATAAATCAATTTTTAAAGGGCCATAATGCCACCTAAATCTTTTGTATAAGAAAAAATAAATAATTATTTTTTTTATCAAAACAATAAATATTTGTATATATAGGTGATTCAACTTAGGCCTCCACACGAAAGTATTAAAAAAATACAAAAATTAAAGAAAAAAACATGCTATCCTCCATTTAATTTTCGAGTTTAATTGTACTTTAGTATTGAATTGAACTAAAATTCTAAACAAAAAATAACATGACGTTTCTTAACCTAAGCGCCACCACCTTTTAATACTTCCATGTTGAAGCCTTAATTGAATCACCTATATAAACTATATATTAATAAAAATTATACTTTTTCTGTTCAAAGTTTTGTGTTTATTATGTGTATATAAGTGTATTTTTTAGTTGAAAATATTTTTCATTTAAAAAAATATTTTATTTGTTAAGTCTGAGAATAATTTAAATTTCGAAACACTTTTATTGATTAAAAAGTATATTATTTTTGAATTAAGAAACGCGTTTATGATGAAATGTACGTATGTTCAATATAAATAATTAATCGTAATAAAAAATTGACCAGTTTTAAATTGTCATTTTTCAGTTCAAAAAATCCACGACCTATATTATACAAATTTCGATTAAAAATTATATATTTTAAAAATCGACCATTTTACAAAAAATCAATAACTTTTACATAAATAATCATAAATTACTACTAAAAATTAAAATTTAAACTGAAAGAGGTAAAAATGTGAAACTTTTTTTTAAATTTAGGGTTTCACTCTCAAAAGCTTTTTCTTCCACATAATGATTGTTGTTCGAAAAATCCATCAATAATGTCGTTATATAAAAAAAACGTTATTTTTGTATAAGCAATATATTTTTATATATGAATTTAAAG
Organism: Acanthacorydalis orientalis; assembly: GCA_034766995.1. NCBI lineage: Eukaryota > Metazoa > Arthropoda > Insecta > Megaloptera > Corydalidae > Acanthacorydalis > Acanthacorydalis orientalis. The sequence goes on from CM068319.1 coordinate 30,104,871, forward strand.
AAGAAAAAATACTATTTTCAGACCGTGTAAAAAGAAATGAGAGAAGAAAAAGAAAAAGTTTTATAATATCATTGGTTTGTATTATGTTGGTAGGAAAATAATTGCGGATTTTGTTTCCTGAATTTTAACCTTAATTTTTTTAATGAAAGTGTCATTTCGTCGCGTTCATGTTAATACCATTTTAAAGTGCATTTTCGGTCTGTATTTTGGTAACATCGACTTTAGTTTTACTCTTAATTATGCTTCAATTGGGCTATTGAATTAAAGAAAGAACAGAAAAAGCATGTAAAAAATTTTGAAACTCTACGTCCAGGTACAGCATGTGATCGATGTGAAACCGTTTTCTGCACACTTGATTATATCAAAAATTTTCACACTCAACAGTAATGTTATTTCTGCAAATTTTCAATCGTAATCAATTTCTCCACTTCCAGTTCTATGTTTCCAATTAAGAGATTTATGTTTCCCAGAATATTATCAACAATTTCTCACCATATATCAGATAATGTACAATTTATAATGGTTAATCTGAATTAACATATTTTTTCTTGTAACCGACAAATTTACAATTTTTATTTTATTTGCGATAAAGCAATGTCCAATTAAACGAAAAATAATTGTTAAAATTTTTTAGCACTCTCTCCCCCTTTCCACCTCCAAAAGGTAAATAAAAAACGCATCTTCATCAAAACAGTTCACACTCAACAGAAAAACTTATAGGTCAGCTCAAAATTTCTAATATATAATATTCTTTATTAGAAGTCAAAAAGTATTATTTATTACAAACGTGTTATTTGTAACAATTGTCCATGCTATGTCACTAATCCTTCTTATTTATTTTTTTTTTAATATATAATATTTCAAATCCAGATTTTATTACGTTTAATAATACTCATATATATATATATATATATATATATATATATATATATATATATATATATATATATATAAAAACAGAAAATATCAATTTGAATTCTCGCATAAAAATAATATAACACAAACACTATTTTTATTTCCTACGTTACATTCTTCAAACACTTTGTTTTATTTTCTTCGACGAACTCAGATTAAAATATGTATCGATATGGTGACGAATTTGGATAAAAAAATCCACCTATCATTACTAAACATGTCTTTAAAGTAGATTCCAAGTCAACGTGGGATGTCGACTCATGCTTTAAAACATAATCATTTCCTTTCAATAAACATGTATGTTAACTGCTAAAATTCATTAAAATTTATACATATATATATATATATATATATATATATATATATATATATATATATATATACATATATATTTTATACAAATTTGAGTAATTTTTAAAAAATTTGTATAACATTTTAATAAACATTTATTTAAAAATACAATTTCCTAGTATTTATGAATATCAGAATTAAAACATTTATAAATGTATGCAAGTTTTATTTATAATTAGAGTGTATTATTATATATATATAAGCTTGTAAATATATATTTATATAGACAATGAATATGATAGAATGACAATATGAACTGGTATTACGAAGTATTAAAAAGTGGTTATGAATTAAAATATTTTAAATATATATTAATATAAACAACGTAGTCGAATTTAATTATATTAATTGTAATTAAATCATAATTGGAGAACAGCATAAAAATAAATATTTATTACATAAATCCAATCCAGGCACTACTTTCTTTGTTACAAACATTTTCGAAACAAGTATGTACAAAAAAAAATGTAATTTATTTTCCGTGATTACAAAGCAATATACAATAAACTATATTAACAATCTAAATATAGCGAATAAAACAAGTTTATTCGCGCCACACTTACAAATAATACGTTCAACGCATGAGGGAAACGAACCACTGACCTTCAATTGACTAGGCAACGACCCTGAAAAAACCCACTCAATGTTTAATGAAGTAATGAACTTGAAAATACAAATAAAGATGCTTATTGTTCATTTTTAGTCGAAAGTATCACAGATAACAGTTAAATCCGCTCGATTGAATTGTTTTAACAGAATTATGATCTTTTTCTTTTTCGAGATGTCCTGTGTTATCTAAGTCCAACGTATTAATTGTACGATGAAGAACTAGATTTTTTTTAATAAATCAAATTTGATGAAAAAACTGGTCAATTACATTGTTACGAACAATTATTCGCAACGTGTATATAAGCTGTACTCGTCAATATGCTTGTTACGTCATCTTTTTCACGTCTGTCCGTTTCAGTCACGAATGATATATTGCTCGTTATTTATTGTTCGTTTTTGTGCTAACTAACCAATAGAGAAAAAATGAAGTAATGATAGTATAGACATTTTTCAAAATTCAAAAGTAGTATTACGTGTAATATATTCTTAAATATTTGCAATCAGTAGAAAAAACTCAACACCCAATTATATATAAATTAGTTTTTTATAAATCAAAATCATTGTATTTAAATTTATATACATTGTTCAATTAAAAAAAATCAATTATAGATATTTTTAAAAACATTTATAAGTCTGATATATATATATATATATATATATATATATATATATATATATATATAGAGTGAGAGAGAGAGAGAGAGAGAGACTGGAACAAAATAAACTTTCAAAATAAACCCAAAGTAAAATTAATGCTGGATTTAAATTAGAAAATTGAGCAAAAAAAAATTAAAAACCCTAGTAGAGAAGAGATATACTTTTAAGTGTAGAAATTGAAATTATTATACATATTATTAAATTCGATAAGTATAAAAAAGGCAATCTCTTCCGAATATCTTAAACGTCTCTTTAAATTCCTTAATGGTTAATAATAATAAAACTATTAATTTTCTATTCATGCACTGAACGAAAGAAAACACTAACATTTCACCTACATTTCCTTAACACATTTATTAATGAATTTTTCTGTAATTTTTAGTCACGATTAATCAAAGTTTTAAAAATAAAATGACTTCAGTAATAAAAATGTATAAATTAACAAGAATTTATTTTGTGATAATAGAATTAAGCTTCTACGCTCTGATGATGAAGGCGTTGCAATCGTAATGCGGCAGTGCAATTAAACTAAAATTATGGAATTACGATTATCTTACTTTGAGACAGTTGAAGCCAGTCTTCTCTTGTTCTCGATTTTATTTGGACAAAATTTAATAAAGACTTATTTTATACACATTCTAACAAATTAACAATTTAAAAAGATAAATTATAAAATAAAGTATACTATAGTTAAAAAAAATGAACAAAACTGAAAGAATTTAAAAAATGTTTAGATAGTTTAAATCCTAAAATTCTGGTTCCAAAATTATACTTGAGAAGAGGTCATCCGGTAGAAATATAAAAAAATATTAAAAAAAAATAGTTTAATTTTTATACATAACAAAGTTATTACAGAACGATGTAATTATTTAAATGGAAATGCAAAAAGATTATACTTTTTATGTATACAAAAAATGTATTGATTTTATATATGATCAAAACGAGATTTTCTGAATTGGTACATAAAAAGACCTTCACACCAGTTACACTATATCACAAAAGATGGTGACATCGACGATAGTGTCGTTTAATTTATAGATAAATAAAACGAATATAGTATTCAAGAAATACAAGAACTGTATCAATGTCACGAAAAATTAATGACTGTTTCAAAAAAAATACTGATACATGTTTATTTAGTGACGATGTATGGTTCAAATCTATAATCGTTTTTGGTTTTATATGACACTTGTAAATAATTCTTCATAATATATACGTACATACGTATATATATATATATATGTTCATACATACATTTTTGATATTATACGTCATTTTATGATAATCTTCTACAAGTTATTTTACACTAGTTTAACAAAGACATTTCTGGGCCCGGGAGAAATAAGAATTGTTTCTACAATAAATTTAGACAATTTATGTACTTATATATATATATATATATAATAAAAACCCACATTTCTCGTTACATTGTCCACAGGGAAAAGTGCATGGTGACAAGGAATGTTTGTTTTTGTCAGCTCATAGGTTTCTAGTTTAATTCATTAAGTTTCGATCTTAGGTATTTTTTAAATATATTTTTTGTTTAAATATATTATATTGTTAAATATATCATATTTATTTGTTTACATATATTATATTGTAGAAAGTAATAAATAGTTTTTTCTACTTTCCCGTTAATTTTTAAAGATTATATACTGTGGTATATATATATATATATATATATATATATATATATATATATATATATACATTATGTTTGTGAAAGTATTCTAAAAAATTAGATTCATAACTGAGATGGCTAACAGAGTTAAAATTCCTACATGTCGTGGTGAATTTAAAAGTTCTGTAAAAGTGTATTTTAGTAACGGAAATTTTAGAAAATCAAAAAAAATTTAAATTATCTCAAAAACTCCAAAAAATTAAATATGTGTTTAATATTTGTTCAAACAAAAAAAAGACTCTATTTACCAACTTGAAACTTAAAATTATTTAATTATATTAATGTTGGATCGACGTCATTGTGCGAATCAACTCTTTCTTCAATAAGAATTATGAAGTCAAATCCTCAATCTTTTTTGAAAATCTGGAATCTGATTACATTCTGCAATTTTAAAATTTCGACCAGAATTTCTAAAACTTGAAAGAACGAATACTGGTTTGATGAGTTAACAAGTACGAATCGAAAAAAAAAAAAACAATGAACTAAAAGCTCATATATATCTGTGTTGGTCAATATAATAGATTTTCAAAGTGATTTTTTTCTTTAAATTAAGTATATTTATAATGGAAAAAGGCTAGTTATTGCAAATTAATAAAATACTTAAATAATATAATTTGAAATCAAACGTTTATCTACTTCGATTAATCAAGATCAATGTTAACTTTGAATCTTAAAAATTAAGAAAAAAACACGAATAAAAACAATTAATAGGCATTGACAATTGAATAAACTAAAACTGTAAAAATATGTGTAATTTGAAAAATGTCAATAATTTTTTATTGCTTTTAGAAAAATCTGAATAAGTTTATTTAAATTTTGTTGATACATGATGTTGGTAATAAAGCATTTAATAAATAATGACTAAACTTAATTTTTCTTATACTTATAGTAACAAGTTTAATCGTTTGGAGCCGGGGAGAAGGAAAGGGTGCTAATTTTTTTTAACAAATATTTTTCGTTTAATTGGACATTCTTTTATTATAAACAAAATAAAAATTGCGAATTTGTCGGATACAAGAAAAAATATGTTAATTCAGATTATTAGCAATTTGAAATTTCACATCTATCTAATATATCGTGGAAAATCGTTAATAATATTCGTGGAAACAAATCTCTTGATTGAAAACATATAATTGGAAGCGGAAAAAGTGATTACAATTGAAATTTTGCAGAAATAACATTACTGTTGAATATGAAAAATTTTGAAACAATCAAATACGCACAAAAGGGTTTCACATCGATCACATCTTGTACCTGGACGTTGCGTCACGAAATTTTTTATACGCTTTTTTCCAATGATAAACTTTTGGAAAAAAAAATATTATTCAACTCAATACTCACGTTCACAATTTTTATAGGTTTTCAAATGAAAAAACCGCGATTTTTTTCATTTTTGAACCAGTGTATTTTTTTAATGAAAGAAACAGTTATAAATTTAGTTTCATTAGAAAGAGATTAGTGATATTTAATATATTATCCAAAAAATAGCGCTCTAAGACCATAATTTCTTTGGAAAACTTTAATAGATAACTAGATCCACGCCTGGTTTCAAAGGTTAAAGATATTTTTACTAATAAAAAAATTTTCTTTTCAATTCAATTAATCATTCTCTTTATTATGACGTGAATTCGTTTTTTATAAAAAATTATTGATAAAATAATAGAAATAAAACTCATATTTGAGAAATGTGGTAAATAATTTAAATTTAATATACTATAATTGAATGAGTGTAATCAAAAATTAGACAAACAAGAACTTATTCAATACCCATAGACTTACATCTATGTATTACGTATAAAAATCTCAACTATCCCCCTTTAAATAAATACTTTCACGTAACACAAAAAAATAAAACAATTTCGATGGATGATCCCACGATTGCGAACTCCGATCCGTCCGAATAAAAAAAAAGTGCAAAGCACAGAATCTTTTCACTTTCGACGGCCATCAACAGGTAGATTGCAGTGAACAGGTAAGTATAATATATACGTACGACTGACTGACTGACTCACCTACATATTATACACAAATCCAGTATTCCCCTGTACGACGAGTTCAACATCATCATTATTCGAGTTTTTGTTACTTCCTCTGCCGCAAAAACATCTCACAGAGTGCGGCGGGCTGCCACTATACGCTGGGTCTATCGCATATATAAAAATTATACGCGTGTTGCGGTGAACCAAGAAATGTAGAATGCCTTTTGGCACGTGGTCGATGGGATTTTTGTGTTAGATTAGTGAAAGTATTCATTTTTCTGCGATTCGTTTGCACGGAAACGACCGGTGACAGTTTGTACTTACGTCGGATTTGAATCACTTAACAGATTCTTATTTTATTCAAAATGTCCATATGTAAGGTAAACATCCCTATATATATATATATATATATATATATATATATATATATATATATATATACATATATATATACATGGATTTAAAAATCAATAATTGAATAATTCGTATAACGATAAGTTGATAACCGATTTGTCATAAAATTAAATCTTAGAGATTATTTCTCAAATGAAATATTTTTCTATAACATTATGATTAATTCGATATAAAAAAAGTGTTATTCTCGAAAGAAACGAATATCGTATACAGAATTAACAAATTTTTCCCTAAAAAAAACATCCCTGTCTAATAAAATGTCCAAATACTGAAACTGTGGTAGTATTTGGAAACTTCTTACTTTAAAATAGAATAAAACGTAGTTTAAAAAATAAGTATTTCTATTTTTTTAACGTGAGTAATTTTTAAAACGAATCGTTAAAATTTTCATTCGTAATTTATATTTTTGTAACTGTATATTATGTTAAAACTAATTCCTTAAATTTTTAGAAAGCTTAATGTTTGACTTACAAAAAACTTTCTTACCATTATTCATCTTTTTTTACATTAGAATCATAGTAATTTTATCACTCGAGAATTTGTGATATCAAACATTTCAATATAGCTTTTATTTGATTTTTCTCTCTGAACTGTGAATACTGTACCCAATATTTTAACATCACATCGATCATCAATCTGTTTTATCAAACTACAACACTAATCGTGATAAATATATTTCCTACACCTAGTTATGTAAAAAGAGAGTCTAGAGTTTTATTTCTTTAAATAACAATGAAATATTTACTGAAAAGAGTTCAACTCTCGCCAACAATGCAATAATAACCGTAACTTTTTCTGTATTTTAGTATTCTGAGGATGATCACCATTTAAATATGCATAAACCACAAACAAAATCAATCAGTTATCAAACATTTGTTATCAGAAAATTTTTTTTGATTTGTGGATTGAGAGAAAAATTCATTTGTGAAAAGAATTTAGCCACAGTATCAAAATTATATTGTAATAATCGTCACATTAGATGTTTTTTATTAAAAACTGTATTGTTATTATTGAATTATTATAAAATTGTGTTCACGATCACTAAAAATTATAGTGTTTATTAAACAACATGCAATCCTAATGTTAATATTATATAATTACAATTATTAATAATATTATTCTGATTTATCATAAAATTTCTTAAATTCAATAACATGGGCACGTATTTGCCTCTTTTATTATAAAATATATGTTGTTTTTTTTGTATATGATTACAAAAAGTTTCTTCATCTCTACTATAAACAGTTAATATTCATAAAATCTAATAGTACAAATAGTACAAATAATCGTTAGTTAAACATTATTTATTAAAATAATTATATCATAAGAGATTAAAATAACTAGAAGCAAGTCCTGTATTGAATTTAAATGAAACGTTCTTGAAGAAAAATGACATAGTTTGGATAAAGAAAGTATAAGTAAACAAGAAATAATTCAACAAAAGGTATAATACAAAAATTTTGATTGAAAAAATAACCAAAACCGTTCATTCTGGAGAAATTCTCATTCAACGTTCACATTTTATAAACAAGCGCTTAAAAGAGAAACATTAAAAATAAAACAGGTGTTTGTTTAATGCGTGGTGAGTTTTATAAAAATGTATTATTAGCACACGTTACAATATACTGTCGTTTTATTTTGTTACAAATCGTCAAGTATCGAGTTATAATATAAACACGCACAGTTTATATATTCAAATATTTACTGTTTTTAGAATACCTATTAATTTAAGCGGTATAAGAACTTATCAATTACATTTAAAAAAATAGTTTCTGTTTTATAAACGTATTTCCATGAATTTATCGGAATATTGAAGTTTTATAGATCTAGTATTTATTGAAAAATATAAAGAAAAGTTTGTAAATTGATGTTATGAGAGATACATTTTAAATATATCTTCCGAATCTGGAAAACAAACGTTGAAAGTGTCCAAATCGTGAATCTTTTTTAAACTGATACGCAATTATAGACTTGAACATTTGATACTATATTCTATTATCTTAAAAATTCATCAATAAATATAACAGAGAAAAGAACTTGAACGAGCAAAAGATATCCTCTTACTTGCCCGTATATATAGAAATAATCGAAATGGCATCGGATTGCAATTTGACTCGCGATGAGAGTAACCCGAGTATGAAAATGCGCAACAATGAAGTCGACGGCGAAGACATATTATGTCGGTCGACGAACGAGCACGACGGAGAAGAAGAACTACTTCAAAAGTATCTTATATCTTTTAATTGAATGGAGGAGTTAGCTCAGATTCCGATGTCCATGACCTAGGTTCCACATTTTTCGTTAAGGCATTTGCCCGCGTCTAGTGAGTGAAAGCGAGATAGGGCCGTGTGACGAAGATAAAAGAATCCCTTGATGACGGCTAACTGTTGGATGCCAAGCTGGCGCGTGGCACCCACTTACGCGAGCGGCACATTTTTTTTTTGTTTTTCGCTTTATTTGATAAAAGATTTTACTGTAGGCATGGTGTGTATTGTTTTGATGTGGTTATTTATTTTCCAATTTTAATTCCTTAAGATTTATGAAGTGCCATACTATCTCGAATAGTGAAATATCTTCAATTTTTTTTTGTATTTTCTTCCCTTCCAATATACATACATGCACATTCATACATACATACATATATGCATACATACATACATACACACATGCATACACACACACATACATATATATACATACATATATATATATATATATATATATATATATATATATATATATGTATGTATAAAAAATATAATAAATTAACTTATTACGTTTTGAAACCTTTTTTATTATAAATAATATCTATTTCAACATCTTTTGAATAAGAAACTTAATATTCGAATTTATATATTTTATAATAAATATTATTTGAAGGGTTATTCGTGAAATCAAAGTAAACATGAATGAATAAAAATAAGACAAATAAACAATCAAGCCAAATTATTTCTGTAATTAAACGTTATTGAAACAATATTTAAAAATAATTAAAGTTTGAAATAAATTAATGTGATATGAAAAAAAAGACGAATTAACAAATTATCAACAAATAATATGTAATTTATTCAAAATTGTTTCTATGAAATCATACTTTACCAACCTTATTTTATAATTCTATACTATTTAAACTTAATATGTTCACAGATATGTATTTATCGACATCTGTCTTGTTATTTAATTTGAATTCTTCTATGATACTTTTTGTGTATTATTTTTGATTAGAATACTAAGCAAAGGAAATTAGTTATATTTATAATTATGGATTATAAAGTATAAAATAATAAAAGATCCATTTTTCAAAATAAAAAAAAATATTTTTTTGAAATTAACGTATCTTAACTGACTTATACCGAAATTGAAAATTGAAAAAAATACACTACACAAGTATAAAATGTTCATTTTTAACAGAACTGTTTTTAGAATTTTCTTTCATGTTTGTAATCTTTAAAATATTTTTTTTAATATTATACATAGTTTTTTTTTTAAAAATTGAAGATTTTTTTAATAAGATTTAGATTAGATTTTTTTTACCTAATAAATAATTATCAATTTTATGTAACCGAATTCTTAATCGAGCTTTGTAGAATTGAGAATAAAAATATGTAAAAAAGACATACATACACACATACATATATATAGAGAGAGAGAGAGCGAGAGAGAGAGAGATGTGTATATATGTCTGTGTGTGTGTTTATATAGTTATTATTTATTATAGCGTAAGAAAGCAAAAACATTGCTTGACATTAAATATATTGTTTAAGCCTTTTCTTTCAAATTATCAGTGTTAATAAAACCGCACTGAGTCTATTATAATTAATGAAAAATATTAGTTTTGATCAAGAATATAAAATATCCAACAGATTAATTAGAAAAATTGAAAAAAGAAACTATATTTTAGATTTAATATCTTGATAGATATTAATTTCTTGATTTTATAAAGTTATATATAAAAGTAGTCCTCTTTTAGACAGTGATAAATATCTCTCATATGTTAGCTCATATGTACAACATTTCAGTTTAGTTTATATTTATTTTATAATGTATATTAATTGAATGTGGCCAGAAAAATTCAGAATTTCTATAACAATACATTATTAGTATAAAAATTATCACAACATTTTAATTTGTACATAACATTATATTTTAATAAATATAATGTCATAAAATAAATATTTCGATATTAAAGAAGTTGATTCTTTGATTTAGCTACACTTGTTTTTCCTTATTTTGAAATATAATTCTTGTTTAGAATTCTTCGAAAATACAGATCTCGAATATTATAGTCAAACCCTACCACTGTTAGAAAAAATAAAATTTAACTACTAAAACAGTACTACAATTTGGATAAGTCCATAACAATTCCAAATTCATTATTATAACAAACTAATCTGTCATGAAGACAGTTTCATAAAGAAAACAGAATTCTTTCTTATAAACACTTTATAACAATTTCAAAAATATGATTCATTTGTAATTGATTGTTTAAAATATATTGTTTTTTTTAATATATATATATATATATATATATATATATATATATATATATATATATATATGTGTGTGTGTGTGTGTATGTGTACACGCATTTTATTTTCTCTATCCAAAATTGTTTTAAAATAATTTCAAATACAGTGTAAAATCTGTTTAATGAATAATTCTCTATTATTCTTTTTTGTTTATAAAAAATATTACATAACGCCAAACATTAAACAAATATTTCATTTTCAATACACTTATATATATATATATATATATATGTATGTATGTATGAGTAAATAATAAAAAACTTACATTAGTAGGATTGATAATTAAATTCTTCTCAGGGTGAAAACCGGCAATTCTGAAACAAAAATATTAATTTAAAATGCATTTCAGCACATATTTTTATAAACAGTTTATATATAGTTTATGAATGTCAATTGAATCTGTTTATTATTGTTCGAGTTTTATGTTTGCTATTTTTTATATGGTTACGAAAAATAACTGCTGGTAATCAGAATAGTATCATACAATTATTATCCATCTCTTACAATGAACATAACCAAAGCTTATTTGAAAAAAAATCAAATAAAGGGGTACACATGTGTTGAAATATAAGATTTAAAAAAATTCATTTCTTTAGTATGACTTTTCAAAGTATTTCTCAATAGTTACTTAAAAATAACTATATATTTATCCAAAATTACACAAATTAAAATGAATATTTTAAAAATATACCATATATTTAAAATTCTGGACCGTATATCCCGGAAAACTGGTATAATGAAGAAGTGTATATAAACGAAAAGCTGATTTACGATCTAATCATGCACTGTACTATTTAAAAAAAAATTTCTAAGATTTTTTAGTTTTCAAATTAAAAATAAATATTCTTTAACGGTATCAATAAGTGTGCAAACTCAGAATTATGGTATTGAAAGAACGGAGACTCAAGAAAAGTTAATATTTAATATATTATAAAAAATATATTAAAAAATAAATAAATATAATTAAAGAGCATTAAAGAATAAAAACAATATTTTTCATATAATAAAATATATATTTCTACGGAGAGGGAGAAAAAAAAGAAATTAAAAGTAGAAAAATCAATCATACACAATGTTCAAGAAAATATAAAAATAAAAAGCTCTAAATTAGGTAAATAGAAGATAAAACAATATTAATTAAATTGAAAATTTAATTTATATTCCAATATATTAATTTCTAAATTAACTACACACTTGTCTTACTTTTTAGGAAAAACACTGTACTTGAAAAATAGCACATTATTTTTTTTAAAGAAATACATCTATCTTACAATTTGTAATTTGTTAAAACCATCTATTTTAATATAAATTAACATATATTTATAAAAATATTTTCAACATATATATATATATATATATAAATTATTAAACTATTAAAATAATTTTCTATTTATGTTACCATAATTAACATTAAAATAGAATATACAATACTTATTCAAAAGTAATTTCGTATGCAATGAAGTAATTATTCAAAACCGGTTAAAGAATTCGAAATATTTAAAAAATCTATATAAAAAATAATTATTCGTTTCGGTTTGTAACATGTTCACAAGTTAAGAAGATTTTTGCTTGTCGATAATCATTTTTGTGGGCTGGAATATTTCTTTTTTTAATTAATAATAGTGCTTACAAAATGAAAAATTAATCAGATGTTTTTTCCTTATATACTGAACTTGTATGTAGTTCTTTTAAAAAAAATTATAATCAATTTATACCCTTGCATACATAATATATAATATATTTATAAACATGCATATAAAAAACATAGAAAACTTGAATATGGAATTAATTTACAATAATGATTTATTAAACATAATTTTTATCAATGTAACACAAGTTATTGACACTTATGAAGTTCAAAACATATAAAATAGTCAAGTACTGACGTAATCTGCATTTAAATTTGAGAAAATAGACTAACAACAAGAAGGTATGTACTTATTTTGACTACGAACATAAGCCAATATATCTAATATATAATACAAAAAAAAATGCACACACACAACAGAAGTTCTCTTATATTTGCTACTCGTGATGAGACAATGACTTTTAATCGTGACTTATGGGTCCTTCATCTATCTAAAAATATAAAGAACTCTACATAATGACAACTAAGCGTATCGTGTATGAATAATTTGTTAGTACAAAAACAGAATGTAAAATTTTATGAAGATTCATTTTAATATATATATATATATATATATAATTTATATATATATATATATATATAGAGCGAGAGAGAGAGAGAGATGTATCAATAATTAACATTAATTTGTATAAGAACGCGTTTAGTAATTATATTTATTTATCAGACTTGAAATAATGTTTTTTTTGTGAATAATTTCATTTGAAATCTAATAATGATTAATTTATATTTGTGTAGTTTTAATGAAATATTAAAATATTTTAATTGATAAAAAATAATAAAATATTTTAACCGGGCATGTTTCATTCAATCAGCTATCTTTTATCAAATAATCAAATAATATTAGATCATCAAATATACTAAGAATTAGATTTAAAATATGAGAATGTACAAAACCAAATGATTATTTATTATTAAATTTACAGTAGGAAGGCATTAGATCCTAGACAAAATCATAGTTTGCCTATTTTTAAAAATGTTTTTCGTGTAAAATATTTTAATTTGTTTTTCTATTTTGTTAAATAAATTATATTCGAATTTAAACAAATAACAATTAAATAAGCAGTGTATTTTTTAAAACAGATATCTAATTTTTCCATTTAAGGTACTATAGACATTGAAAATTAAATAAAATAATAATAAGAAAATTAATCGAAAAATAATAAAATAATAACAGCAATATTATTTATTATTTTGGTATTATTTGCAAATAACATCAATATTAATTCATGAGTTAATTTATTTTTGAAAGAGACATCAACTCTTCTTTTTCAAACTTTTATAAATAGATAAAAATTGAAAATGCGTCATACTTAAAAATAGGACTTTACTGTCGGTAAAAATAATTTCCGACACTGACTTCAACTTAATATCAACTTTGATTCTGAATCCAACATTCAACTAACTCCGACTAGTATTTTACTAAACGTATGGTTTTTATAATTATATATGTGATATATGTGTAAATAAATGAAAAATTTTTTCTATAGATTTTAATTTTAATTCATAAATGTTGTTATTCATGAACTTCATGAATATAATTACTCTTTTCTTTGTTTAACACTTACTAAATTATATACATTAACAGCAAAAAGCTTATACTATATATAGAAATATGTATGAGATCGTAAAAAGTTTTAGACGTGATATAAACAGTAGCGCGTTATAACTTCATGGGGCCCAGGCAAATTTGAATTAGGGAGCCCCATGGACAGTTTTCTAATATAGTAATGAGTTTATAAAAGATTGGTTTAGGGCCCCCTGTAGGTGGGGCTATTACCGACTGGGACAAATTATCCACCAGTGAATAACTTGCCACTGGATATAAAAACGCTTTTTATAACTAATATATTTTCTTGAAAGCAATAATTTATTCTTGGAAATTACAAAATCACAGGTATATACCAAAATATCAAAGAAAAAATCTCACAGTCTAAATCATACAATCTAAAAAAAATGAAAAATCCTCAAATTGTGAAGAAAACAGTTGGATAACATGACTAGAAGTTGTTAATTTGACATACAAATTGAATACAAAAATAAAAATCGAAATATGAAACAATCCTCTGTTTAAAAAGATTAATTTGTGTTGAACAATTTTGAAAATGGTGACGAAGAGAAATAGTGGTATTTTTTATAGGTTTAAATGTAGTTCAATACATCATTAAATATTTTAAAGAATAAAAGAGAAAATTTAAAGTCAGATCTGAAAGTTTTGTATCGAATCGATCAAATTTCTAAAGCACAAAAACACTCTGATAAAGCATTTTAGTCTGGAATAGTTTTTATGGCGTATGTACACCATGTACGAATATAAACTCACAATTATTGACTTAATTAATTTCTAATTTTAAATTATATCTTATGCGTGTATAAAATATTCTAAAACAATAGTCGCATAAATATAAGAAACCTAAACATTACATAAAAAATGTGTCAATCGATAGAAACGTTCAAATAAAATTGAAACAAATTCATAAAAACGGTAGATAAGAGTGTCGGACAATTTCGTTGAACACGATAATTGTTTTGAATACATTATATAATATCTATTAAGTGATATGAAATGTGCCGCAACCTCTATACAAGAGCATCATCATCTAAGATAGGGCTAAGGGCCAGGCTGCTAAGTTAAGAAGGTCGACAATGTGGCGCAAGGGGCAGGGGGCGCCGAGAGAATAAAATAACGGCCCTTGACAAAAGAAGTTAAAGGCGATGGGCTCTTTGATGCGCTATGGCTTGCAGCTAGATAGATGCTATCTCATCTGTTCTTGATGCACCAACATTTTTATGGATCGACCAGTACGTTCAAGTTACAGTAGACTTGTATTTCCGTTTTTAATATATATATATATATATATATATATATATATATATATATATATATATATATATATATATATATATATATATATATATATATATATGATAGCTAAAAATATCTTTAAAAAAAATAGATAAAATAAAAACATTAATAATTTGTCAATATTTCTTTTTAGACTGATATATATTTTGTTGCTTCACTATCGGTATCTGTACTAAGGTATAGTAATTAAGAACACAAATTAGTAGCAAAATAGTGCAAAATAAATATAAAAGAAAAATGTAAGGTTGAAATGAAATGTTGAAAATTTTCAAAATAATCTATGAAAATTAAATTCGATAAACAAAGTGTTGAAATTATTTCATTATACAAATAAATACAAGTGCACAATTATACAAAATCAATATAATAATAATTATTATGAATTGCTTTGTTTAGGATCGAAAATTCGTTGGCATAGATTCTAGCAGAGAAAAGGAGTTAATTATTGCCAATTTTCTTCTCTAATTTAAAGCTTTTCACTGAAAAAGTCATCAGTTTCAATATCCAGAAATGCAGTTCATTGCAAGCACAAATGATTCAATGAAAAAATACACATTATCTTTTTCGCTTTTTACGATTTTCTAATATAATTTTTAGTGCATTCATAAAAAAATAAAGTACGTTTTAATTAATCTTCTTTCATCCTGGGTACCTTATTTAAATATACAAACAAAGGTTGTAATATTACTTCCTTCGCTTTAAAATTCCCAAAAGAATTTATCATGTTTCTTAAATTATTGAACAGGAACATCTGTTTAAACAATTTCTGTTTTTCTCTAAATTTGCTCAAAAGAATATTTTCTTTTATTATAGATAATGAACATTACACACTGCAATTGTACTCAAGTAATGATACCAATGAAAACAAACTTTTTTTCACTATGGAATTACAATTTTTAATTGTCCTCATTGTTTGGATTGTATTTTTAATAATTAACTATCAAAATAACATTTCATTTTCACTAAAAATATACTATTAAAAATGATTTTTTTTAATAATTTTTAACGGTTTTTTAATATCACAAAAATTGAGATGAAAAATATAATACAAATAAAACAAATATGTATTTTTTTAAAAAAAACTAGAAAAATAAATAGTACCATATAAATATATATATATATATATATATATATATATATATATATATATACAATTAATACTAAAATATGAGAATGTCCACTGATGACCACATTAAAATTTCATTTCCTCATTCTGATTCGATTTCGTCGAAAAAAAAGTACACGATATACGTTAATAAAAAACAATAACGAACAGAATAAAACAGAAAAGGATAAATTACAATTATACATTTCTAATTTAACAAGATAATGGATACGATTTTTTTCGAGTGGTGAATCTAACTACCCTTAGCAACCTTGAAAAAGTTTCACAAGCGTAATGAAGCCAGCGCTGGGGGATGCGCGGCGAACTCGACATTTGTCGACGTGCGGGGAGCAAGGTACATTCAGGTGTGCGCAGGGATGATACAGTGATGTTGGATACCGCGGAGATGCGGTTCACAGGTTACTTCAATTTTCTGTTATTCGTCAATGTAATCATCGTGAGTACACTTTTAGAATCATTGTTTTCATTGTTCGAGAACGAGATCAACGGTAAAACACTAAGTCAGAGACATCGGACGCCACATGGATTGATTATTTCTTAAGTTGGATACGATACGAACGATCGACGGATAAGGGATGATTTTAATAAAATGAATTTTAATCTGGATCCATACACTCAGATGTATAAAATTTCTATTCAGCTTTAGATCTATTCTATTTTATAATACAATTCAGATGAATATAATTTTAAAAACCATCAACCACAAATCCTATTTTTATTAAAAAAATATATATACAAATTAGAATATTTTCAAAAAATATATACTATGTACAAGAACGTTAAAGACGATAGTAGTTAATATTATTATAAATTTTGCATATTTTTCTATACAAAATAATGCACTGTTTTAAGATATAATTTATTTTAAAAAAGTTTATTTCAATACCCAATTATTTATAATTTTAATAAATATAATTTCTCAAAATTTAAAAAAGAGTAAAGTAATAAATTAATAAATCATGTATTAATTATATTCTTAGTTTTTGTAGAAATATTTTTCTTACTACATAATTGACTTGGTTTCATAGAATTAAAATAACATTTTGATTTATGAAAAAAATGATAATTTCTTAAAATGCATTAATAAGTGTTTCAATAAAAAATAAAATAAATTAATAATTTTTCCTGGTTTTCGGAATAAGGAAACAATTCACTTGTAAAAATGTTTTTAAGACAAATTCTCAAATTTCATAAATAGTAAAAAAGAATTAATTTGTGGAAGTGAATTTAGCAACAGTGTCAGAACTATACTGTGATATATTTTATTATTGTAATTTGACAGTGACAAAATTTTATTGCAACTCTTTTAATTTATAAATTTCGATTTTCAATTTCCATAAAATATATTTTCAACTATTTTTGTCATTTTAAAATTACAATTGGTATTTATATTTTTAAAATAAACGACAGATCTCAAATAAATTTTAATCATTATCTGAAATTATTATTTTTTATAAATTATGATATTAATCTTAATCTAACAGAATGAACAATTAGCAATTGCTGAAAATTTTGATAAAAGAATAGTGTGTGAGGAGTAGTTCATTTGTAACAAAAAATTAAAAGCAATTTCGATTTTGTACCTAATGAGATTTTAATCTTAAAATATAATTTGAAAATTGTAGTATGTTGTAAATTTTGGAGTAAAATTTGACATCATTTTTCAGAATAGTCAACGTTTTTTCAATTTACTGAAGATTTGAAACTGAGAATAATTAAAGTTTTGTTTTTTAGCTTCGATGCACTTTTATAGTAATTGTTTTCTAAATTAATATTATGTTAATGGAACAATAATGAACTGAATAATAGTGGTTGATATATCCACTTGTAGGTATTAAAAAACAACTGTGCTGCTTGTGAAAATTTAAAAAAAAAGCATTTAATAAAATATGAAACAATACCAGTAAATAAATAACATATTCACGAAACGTACATGTTCTTGATGTGAATATATTCCAGTGACTCATGACTCCAAAACTTTAACACTTCGTGACTGGTGTACAAGCACCCCCAATAAAATATTATGAGTTTTGTACATTTCAATTATTTTATTTATTTACTTTCACTGTCGGCTGTAAAGTAATCGATATTTTCAGCAGCCTATGTACATTTCTGTAATATTCGGCAAAGATCAAAAATACTTATTTAACCTTTTCATTATGGTTAACCATAAACTGTGAAAGCGGGTAAGTATATAGTGACCATAAACTTTACGCTCTCGGTAAATGACAACAGCACAGACGACAAATTCTAACATAACTGTAAAATAAGATAAAATTGCTCATGTTTATATATAGTTTTCACCAACTCTACAATTTAGTTATTTGTGTTTTATTTTTACTCAAATCACTTGACAATATATTTAAACACGTATTCGAATTCTTAATTAAATTGTTAATGGCCGAGTATTAAGATAAGAATTTATAATTATACGACAGAATTTTAATAACTCGTTTTATTTCGTAAAATAAAACGTATTCGTTTTAAATGAAACCAGAAAGACAACCATCTTTCATTTTGTTTAATATATTATTTCATCTATTTTATTTCAGTTTTAAACAGTGTATTCAACTTTAATTACAATAATGCATACTTCGTTAATTAAATAATATAAAAAAGTAATTCTCAGATTACAAAATGTAACAATGTTTTAAATATACATTTTATTATATATATATATATATATATATATATATATGACTTGAAATTCGTGCTCTAAATTATTAGTTAATTCCCATTTATGTAGTGAGAAGTTATATGGATACAAAACAATCTATTGAAATATGTTGAAATGTATTAAATTTTCGAATTTCTTTTCAACAATACATATTATTGTAAAACGAGATGGGTGTATTATTAAAGCATAAAATCGGCGTAAAAGGAAATTATATACATTCAATAAGGCTTTAATAAGTTCTAAACTGCTTATACCATAATAAAGTTTCTTGAACTAAAACGAAGTCACTTTAGTTTGACCTATGGGTCAGCTCTAGTGCTCGACCATCGGGAAGCTCTTGAATAGCTAATACCGATAATGATAGACTAACAAGGGAAGGTCACCAGTTTGTTGATGAAAGTTATTTTGGGGGCAGTTTTCACTAGGAAAATGGTTATGTACGCAGTGTTTCGGAAACATTTTCTTCGGCGAAAATCGAGAATAGAAAATTACATTTTGAAACAAACTTTACGCAAACAGATGTATAAACGCGTGATTTACTTCTTTAAAAACACACATACACTAATAACATTATTTACTTTATTAGAGAATTTGAATGATATTGTATATTTCTCTGTATACATATATATACATATTAGTTGTATTAACAAAATATAAACAATTTAAAATATTTCTCTATTATCTTCTATTCATCAGTACCGTTTATAATTTTGAAATATAATCACAGCAGAAAACTCCGTTCATTTTCATATATAAAACGTAAATATTTAGTAAAAAAAAATGTAATATATCAAATACAAACAAAGTTAAAAACGAACAACTTTTGTTAAACATTTTATTTACTTTATTAGTTAAACAATAAAAGAAATAATTTCAGTCCTCAGTATTTTATATTAGTATTTAAGTGTTTACTTTTACAATATTAACTTATAATGTTCCAATTTTATCATTTATTTTGTCTTTGTTTTTTTTTTATATTTATAGCAATATTTTTAATGATAAATAATTACTTTTTAAAATATTTTTATCACAAAATAGAAATATGTACGCTTGATTAAATAATAGTTTTATAAAAGACGCTAATAACAATATAAGAATTTTTTTTATCGATGATCAATATATAAAATAATGGTTAAAATAATTCTAATTAGTCATTAAATATTTTTCTAAAAATATAGATGTTCTCTATAAATAAACTATCTTTATTTTCTTAATTTTTTAGAAGTGTAAATTGAAAATTCCATTTCGATATTAATGTGTTTTTTTTATCTAGATCAGGCGTAGGCAACTTCTTCGATAATAAGAGCCAGATATAATACTTTTCATACATTTCTGAATGTTTAAGAGCCATAGAAAATATTATTTTTAAATTGTATTTATAAATAATATAAAATACAACTATATACTAGTCCTACAGAATATGTTAATTTCTACTCGTTGAAGAATTTGATTGAGTCTTCATTTTTGCAGTTAATAGTTTAAAATCTGGCTAAAGATTACTACTGTACATTATTAATATAAAAGTTTCGAAAAAATGGCCATGAAACCCAATATTGTTTCAGGAGTCGCACAGAGTAGCTTTAGGAGCCGCAGTTTGCCCACCGTTGATCTAGATATCAAATTTATAAATACAATTTCTACTTGGTGAATAAAAAATATTTAAAAGTTAATATTATTATAAATAACGATAATAATTAAAACTTTGATTTTCGATCTACAGAAAATATTGAGCTGTCTATGAAAATAAAACTTGGTTGAAAAAAATCAACAGCATTCATTACCTCATTTGACTTCTTAATGTAGAATGGATATCGCTAAATAAACAGTATGCTGAGAATATGGTTTAAAATATGACGAGCTATTATCATTTCATCACTAAACAACTAAGTCAATGGTTTTCTTATTAGTTGCATTGTAACAAAGCATAAATATGTTCCTTTCATATAATATATTTTTTAATGAATGCACTCCAGTTTTTTTTCTGCAACTCACATTATTATGTGATCGATAATACTATTAATATATAGTATATTCCACAGTAATAAAAACGTTTGAATTACTTGGATAATATAGAATATATATATATATATATATATATATATATATATATATATATAATTTTTTAAACAATACTTAAAATAATTCTAATATTTCAATAAATTTCCAGAATGTTCAATTCAATTTATAAAGTTTGAACCGTTTTTAATATATAATTACAAAAACATAAGCATAAATAAAATTTAATTGGATTTACTCCACGTTTATGTCTGTTCGTGAAAAAAAATTAATTATCACTTTAGTATTTGATTCAAGCTGTTATTTAATGTCGAAGCATAAAACTAAAATACAACGTAGATGTGTACTATAAATAACAAAAATATATAGATCAATTTACAGTTAAAATATTGAAAAGATATTTTTCTAGGCGTGTATTTATTGGCAATGAAAAAGTTCATTGAAATATAACAGTTTCCTATGGACGTATATTTATTACACACAGGTTTTTATTCTCAAATTCTGTTATAAATTTAAATTGTTTACGTACGATTTTTTACAATAACAAAATAATTAAATTGTTATTTTTAAAGAATCTTTTTATTTATTCCAATTATCTTCTCAATTCTTTTTTATATTTGTCTATCTTCATAATTAATAGAAACAGTAATTAAGAATATTTCAAAATATATCTTTTTATTTTTTGGGATAGGACAATTGTTTGATACAAAAAGTATATATGGAAGGAATTAACCCTTAGCTGCCACACTTATCTGGTATAACATAGCTGCCACATGGGGTCAATATGACCCCAGCGATTAAAAATTGTTATTGCAAAAAAACTATACAATATTTTGACTTGATTTTTTTTTCGTTTATACTGAAGGGTTACTTTAATGAATGGAATAGGTTATATAATTGAAAAATTAAACTGACTATTGAACAAAAATTGTAAAAGTCAGGAAAACTGAAAAAATTGCTATTTTTATAAAAAAAATTATATTTTTTATTGACCCACAGTGGCAGCTAAGGGTTAATATACATTAGGTGTAAAAATTAATTCTGCATATGTATATAAATAAATGAAGAATAGATTTATACACACTTATTTTAAAGTAATTTTTGTAATCATTATATTACTGATTCAATATATTGCATTATAATAAAATTTAAAAAATAATATTCGCTCATATTAATTAATTTACATTTTCGTAAAAAAAACCTATACGAATAACATATTTGTAATTTAATATACTGATAGATTTTTAGTTTACTTAATAAATCAAACTTAAAAAATATTCCACTCTATATGATTAGGACAATCAGTGAATAAATTCATATGTAGATATGTTTTTCAGATCAGATATGTTTTCAGATTAGAAAAAGAAATACGCTATTCTTTTTTAAAAAAATGCTATAGACATGAATGAGAATATAATAATAATCTTTATATAAGATTTAGTAGAAATACTAATGTTCTATTAATTTCTTGCGTCTAAAATATATTTTTTTTCAGAAAAGTATGCAAAATCTATAAAAACTTCCATACTTTCACATAATATATACATTTTATATCAAGCACAATAATTAAATATTAAAAAATAATTAAATTAGAAAGAATAAGTTGAAATAAGAATAATTAGAAAAAGTGAAATGCTTATTTCTAAAAAACATACAAATTCAATCGAGCACGGTTACGTCGACCACTGCGGGATTAACTACATTTCTTGTTTATAACCATTAATCGTTACGTCAGTAAAAAGATAAACTCCGTTTATATATTATCTTTTTCTATATGAATATTATCATACTCAACATTTTATTTAACATAGAACCAAAATTTAAAATATCAGGCCTTAATAAAGGATTTTAATTAAAATAATTATGAGACAGATAAATAGACAATTTTATATTTTATGTGAAAGACAATTATCTTCTACCTGTTATATAAAATAAAGTTAACATCTATCTAGGCTAAGGAAAATTCTTAGTGAAGATCAAATTATTTTGCTATATCTATGAAAATCCCTTGTTATAATCGTGAATTTGTTATATACATGCTGCCTATAAGTGAATTCGACTAATATATATATATTGACTCATTTGTCTTTGCGTTATGTAATCAGAAAAGATACAAAACGCAAATGGACCGTGTTGTATATTGATTGTGTTTAGCAGTTCTTTATTCTTAATAATCTATATTTCTCCTGATTTCTTTCTGATCTAATCATATTACTAATGATTGATATTACATTGTAATTATTCTGTATGAATAATAGGGGTAGAAGAGTCATGTTCAATCGTTAACTAATTTTATCTTATATATATATATATATATATATTAATTAACATGAGAGACATAGACTATTATATAATGCAGACAACTGAAATAACACAAAAATAATTGAACGAACTGTACATAGATTCCTATCCTATTTGATATTATAAAATGACCAGACATATAAACAATATAAAAATGGACTATATAAGTATATATATATATATATAGATAGATAGATAGATACATGTGTTTTTCTGTACTAGACTATACTATATTAACATATTTATTAATATAAGAACAAATTGTGGTATATAGACCCAAATATGTTGAAATCATTCGATATACATTTGTATATTATATATATATGTGTGTGTGTTTGTATATATATATATATATACATCTATATATATATATATATATATATATATGTATATATATATATATATAAGTATATATATATACGTATATATATTATATAGAATCAAAATTATCCAAAAGAAATAAAAAAAATTTTGATTTCATACTAAATTATTATTAACGATGACACCCGAACTTACACGAGTTTTTCACGAAAAAATATGATATTGATACCATAATAATTTCACTGAAATGTGAGACTATGAAACAACTACGATATTATATATCTGCGCGAGATATACACTCACTAACATTTAACAATGAAAATGATTATATAGATGCTAACCTGTATGTATGTATGTATGTATGTATATATATATATATATATATATATATATATATATACATACACACATTTATATATACATATATACATATATATATATATATATATATATACATATATATGTATATATATACATACATAAATACATATATATATATATATATATATATATATATATATATACATACATACATACATATATATATATATTAATACTATTATAAACATTTACCTTCATTCCACTACACTGATTAACTGCGTTACTTAGAATACAGTGTGTATAAGATTATAGTCTGTTTAATACAAATTCACCACGTGGTCGATAATAATCTACTTTAAGTTGACTGTAAACACTCACGTATTATCAGAAACGGAATAATTAATCAAATAAGTAATGATTAATTTTTCAAAATTCACATTAACTGTTCATTCAAGTTTGATAAAATACAAAAAATAACATTTTAATACACGTATCCTCACATGTACCAAATACGTACAAGAGTGAATTTCTTATCGCAGGTCAAGCCATGCGCATTATGTAATTATCACAAAATATACAGTTTTGATCTATCGGTACAATTGTTATACATAGCAATGCATAAAAGTGTAACATGTGTAAGGTTTAACAAGTATAGGCTATCTTTGTTTCTCTTCAATATAAAAGAGAATAGAAATAGTAACATGATTTTTTAGTGTATTTACTTTGTGTTCAGATGAAGTGAATTTTATTAAAATGCTTATAGTATACTTTATTAGGTCGATTTTCGAATCAAATAATTTCATTGGTTTTATGTATGATATGAAGTAATTTAACTAGATGAAATAAATTTATTATAATATATTTGTAATGTCAAACAAATATTTTTAAATTATTTTTATTTTTTTAATATATATATATATATATATAATATTTAAAATATTTTTTTATAAATAAAAGTCAAATGTGATTCTATTATAATTACTGATTTTTTTATTAATTTTTTATACAATTTAAAGAAGATATCGAATATATTTATGAATTAAAATATGCAGAGAAATGTGCAGCATTACATACAGATGGAATTTTTGAAACTGTTAATATGTTTGTGTTCAAGTACTTACTCTTTTAATAAAAAGTCTCTAATAAGTCACCACAAGCAGTGTTGATAATACAGTAAAAGGGTATATTAATAAACAAACAAAAAATGAAATCTGCAAGGAGAGAAGAACAAACACCATATTAATTCAAGATTGAATTACTTTATTATCTATACCAACCGAATATTATTTATTGATAATTAAATTATGAAGAAAAATGAAATTCAAGTATTTCCTGTACATTTTAATAATAAATTTGATTATTTTTTTTACTCTACAGTAAATGTAAACAAGTGATATTTTAAATAACATCACTTGAGTAGACCTATATAATTTTCATAAAAGAATATCTCATCTTGTATATATATAATGCGATTCTAAACATCACATTACACCAGTAAAATAAATACTGGCCGTTAAAAATTTCGACGAGTTAACGCAATACGAAAAAAAACCCTGACTAGAGAAAATCGTACGGTAAATAAACACCACCACATCGGTGATAAATATTTACACCTACACGGATGGTATATATTACACCAACTGTTGGCTATCACTGGAACAAGGCCGCGTGTGTCCTGCTGTCGCGGCGGTGAATACGCTCGCTGATTTGATAGAAAATTCCGGTCGCATTTTCCGCGCTGAACTTTCTTTGTCTTCGGACCGACCGTGCGTTCGTAATGATGCGCGTGTGGACCTTACGCGCTCGCTTGTGTGCGCGTGTTTGTGATATGTGCGTGTAAACGTGTGCACGTAGTTGTGTTTGTATTTTATATGTGAATTTACTTGTGTTTGTTCGACATGTACGCATGTATGTATGTGTTTATCTATATACATATACATACATACATGCATGTATATATATATATATATATATATATATATATATATATATATATATATATGGTCGTATATCTATGGTTAGATACGTGTATATGTCTCTAGAAGACCACATCGCAGTTACTGCTCTTGCAAAGGAAGTACTCCCCGTACAATGAAAACTATTATGACAAGCCTTTTTTATCAGCACCATGTATCATTTTCATTAATATAACAATGTTCGTCTAAATTTCGTTAGATATATATTTTTTTTGTTTCAGTTTACTGTATGATATTGTTACTTTTTAGAATTGCAGCGTCTGTTAATTATTTTAAATGTATACTTAAAGGAAATTATTTTTTTAAAAAATTATTATAGTTTCATTATTGTTAATAATATTATAAAATGACAATAAAATCTCTTTAATATATATGTATATATATATATATATATATATATATATATATATATTACCCGATGAGAAAAAAGAACTTTATACGTGACGAAAATAGGTTTATAAAAAAATAAATTTAAAGTGAAAACTTTTGATTTACAGTTATCACTAATTATTTCACTTTAAGTTAAGAGATATATATAGGTAAAAGGGTAAATTCAGTTATTAGCACATTATATAATTATATAGAAACCAACGTGACGATATAAATTGTTTTAATAGTTTTTGTAGTTTATTCTTCACCTTTTATTAATGTTTGTCAGGTATATCATCCGAAATTTGAGACACAGAGGCTTGAATAAATATTTTTTAAGTATACGAATCGATAAACAGGACAAAATTACCATTTTGTACACCAAATCCTCTCTTCTTTTCTTATATTTATATATATATATACATTCTTATAAATAATTAATCATTTTAAATATCTAATTTGTAAGTGTGTATATGGGAAAAAAAGTTGAATCTATTCATAAATGGATGGCTCAGTCAAAAATGTCATTCAAATGCAGCATATACAAAAATCGAATGTTTTGATAAGTATTAATAAAATAATTTTAAATTGACATTAAAAACGAACTTTTACTAGTTCGATTCTAAACTATCCATATAACTTCAATGGTTTCTTGCTGAAGTACAACAAAACTTTGAATCAAAACTATAATTTAACAGCCTGATGTACATTAAAGTAGGACTATCGCAAATTGATTGTTGTTAGTAAAACAATTTATACTTATACCGTATAAGATCTATATTATATCTAAAAGTGAGATATCGAACAAATTATTTTGTGAAAACCTCAAATAAATATAGTTTTTTTCTTCTATAAAATAACATATCTCAGTGAAAATTTAAAACATATTTGAAAAAAAATATAAAAAGAGTACTCAAATAATGGAAAGTGTAAAATTGACGTTACAATATCGAAATATATATATATATATATATATATATGAATAAAATTAATAAGTTTTTAACATATGAGTACTTTTTTATACTGAGGAAGACTCATTGATATATTTTACAATAGTTTAAGAAACACTGAGTTATTGTTAGCTTGAAAATAAAGAAATGAAGTGTTTTATTCATTTTTTTACACCTCTGAAAAACGCCAAATTTAATATTATTTTTTTATTTATAATTAAAATAAATGTCATGTTTGTAGAATATTAATAAAAATTAAAAACAAAATTTTTACTGAGGGTTGGTTTATTAAACTGTATTTAGTTTATATACCATCATTTTTTTCCATAAATTTTTAACTAACGTTTTATTGCAGCTGGTAATTCGAAAGATAAAAATTCACTATATATACTTATATATATATATATATATATATATATATATATATGCATGTATGTATATATATATATATATGGATGTGTGTGTATGTATATACATAAATATAGACTTATTACTATATATCATAAATTTGTAATTAGATATAACGAATTTTAAAAATGAATACACAAGATCTCATATCATTCCATTAAAATAAAATGAAAAGTTATGAACAAAATATCACAATAATTTATTTACTTCAATAAACGTATACACACACACATATATATATATATATATATATATATATATATATATATATATAAGGGAATATAGTATAAAAATGTCAATATAATATAATGAAAACATCTTACTGAGACATAAGTTGACTTCGTCAAACAATAAGAGAATAGATTCAGCTGATGCGAGTGACTGCTGTACGTAAGCTAGCCAGAAAGCGTCTACGCAATTTACAATGCAAATTTATACTCCCCGACCAAGTCTGATTAAATGGTATAAAACGTGACTAAAAATAAAACCCGTCACAAGGAAAACAGCCAGTCATCATTTTCATCGTGATGCATTAAAGGACGCTATACTAGCATGTTGAAAGTTCGTCTTATATCGCATCATTATGTACATATATATATATATATATATATATATATATATATATATATATATATATGTTGTTTATAAAGGAAGTAAAATCACGAATGAAAACATTTAGCATTTTATCAAAACTGTAATCTTTAATTTTAACATTCTACACATTCATTTAATTAATTTACCTAATACAAAATATAAAAAAATGCATTTTTAGTAAATAGTTTTCAATCATATAAAATCACATTTTTGTGTAAATAATTTAGTATGTATATATATATATATATAGTGATTGTAAATAATATTAAACTATATACTTAGTTTTAACAACACTCCTTTCTAATGTTTTATATTAAGAAATTTTATATTGTGTTTTTAGTAATTTTCGTGTATACTAGAATAAATGTAAATATTCCACAGTTCAATTTCAAATATAAATAAATATCAACCCACACCAATTGAATATTAAAAAGTCAAAATGATCATAACTTATTATAGAAATACACGTCTTAAGAAAAATAAGAAAATAGCTCTTAAAAATATGTTCTTTGCGGAAGTGTCTCAACAGGCTTACAAGTAAAAGTATTTTATATAGTTTTTACAATAAAATCAACTGACAGCGGTGGGATTCGAACCCACGCCCTTTCGGACTGGTGCCTAAAACCAGCGCCTTAGACCGCTCGGCCACGCTGCCGTTATACGAACACCTGCTGTACCGAGATTTCAATTACCTAATATAATATTTTATATATTATAATAATTTTTGAGACCCGAATTAAAATAAATATTTTTTACATGAATAAGATATTATAATTTAATATTAGATTTACAAACTACTTTATTTATTTTATTTTTAAGATATTGTATTAAGTAAGTATTGATTTTAAAAATTATTTTAATAGATCGTCACATGAGCAATCACTGATCCCCGAAATGAAAACAGATAGGTATATATAATTTAATTAAGTATTAAGAGGAAGTATGTAGATATGTATATTCAATTTTTGTTACAAATAATTTATTTGCTGCGGTAATAAAACAGCATCGTACACTGCAGACGGACTTTAAAGTAATCTATAAAAAAATATATAATCACTCCGTCGAATTCATATACGGCTCGCACCGTATTGTAAAAAAAAATACGTACGTCGGTGTATATACAATACAACACAAATCCGATGCTCACCTCGAAAGAAGAAAAATCTATTTCTACACTATAGTGATACGGGGGTCCTCTTACCGCCTACCGTAGTATAATCCTATTCGTGCGCCCCGAAAGCTGGCTGTGAAGTCGTAAAACGGCGTTGCGCTGCGGACGAAATACACGGTTGAGTTTTACGGCCGGTTGTTCGGTTATTAAACTATTTTAATCAGGAGTTTTAGTGCCACAATGAAACAGTCCTTGACGCATGTAGCATATTATAAATATTTCATATATTGAATGGGTGCGTTTTCATATTCCGTTCGGGTATTGTATATCTACATTCTTATGCATCCATATATACGTTCATCTATCGCATAAAAATATATAAAGGAATATAACGGAAGAAAAAATGTTAAGGTGCATTTGCTTACTCGTACGCTAGATAGAGATCGTTCGACGTTTTACTTGTTTATATATTTTGTTATCTTTTCATCGACGACCGAAATATATATCTAGAAATATTTGGAAATTGATGATTGCTTTTTATATAGAATTAAATAACAGTCAACATCTTAGAAATATTATTTACAACTTAACGATTACGTTTTATTCAAATAGAAATATGTCTTCATTTCAATCAGATTATCATTGACTTTTTAATTCTACATAATATATGACATTTCCTTTAAACACTAAAACAACACTCACATCAACCAACTGAATATTATTTCACAAAGAAATTATTTGAATTATTGTCTAAAAATCATAACAGATCTTTTGAATTTTGATTCAAAAAACTGTTAAGTTTAAGAAAATATTTTCTATAATACAAAGATGTTTTACGAATAATATATATATATATATATATATATGTATAATTGGTCAAAAAGAATACTTTTATAGTAAAATATCATATGTTTTCTAACTTTTGAGTTTTAGTCACAAAAAGTACATGATCTATAGTATGGAACATTTGACAAAATTTTAACATCTTTAAAAATGTTTCTTATGAAGAAAAAAATATATAATAAAGACAGTAATAATATATATCTTTATAAAAAATACTATTTTTAGTTTAATAACGTAACATCAATGATTTATAACTGATAAAAGATATTTCAATTTTGATCAAAAACTCCAATTTTACTCAAAGTGAAATAAATTTATATTTTCTATTATTCAAAGATGATTTTCGCATAAAATAAGTTCAATTAGTGGAAAGTAATAATTTTATGAGAAAATATCACATGTTTACCAGCTTTCGATTTTTGGCTCAAAAATGTGCACGACCTATAGTATGGAAAATTTAGTAAATTTTGAACATTTTTCAAAATGTTTCTTTCGAAGAAAAAAAGGATCAGATATGAAAGAAAATAATATACCTTGATCATAAATCCTATTTTAAGATCAATAAAATGGTTTAAACAGTTTATAACTGATCAAAAAGTATCTGATTTTACACAACTTAGAATAACTCTTGATTTTTTCTCATTCAAAATTAATTTTGAAATGAAATAAGTTCAATTAGTTAAAAAAATAATAATATGAGAAAATATCTCGTTTTTCATCTTTAGATTTTTAATCCAGAAATATACACGACCTATAGTATTGAAAATTAGACAAAATTTTGACATTTTTCAAAATGTCTTCTGTGAAAAAAAAGTTATTTAATACAAAAAAAATAATATATATTAACCAAAAAAATATTTTCAGTTCAATAAAACGACTTTAGCTATTTTAAAGGATAATTGATCTTTTGATTTTTGATCCAAAAACGTCAAATTTCGTTCAAAGATTAATAAATCAATATTTTTAATCATACCAAGTTATTTTTTGAATAAAACGCGTTTAAATGATAAAAAATACTATTTTTATACTAAAATATCGATTGATTTTCAATTTTTGATCAAAAAGTATTATAAGATGGAAACATTGTTAAAAAACTAAAAATTTTTAAAATATTTCTGCAGAAAATAAATTGTATATAAAAGAAAATAATATTTTTATAAAAGTGAAGATGTTTTAACGTGTACTAAAACATGTAATAATTATATTTTTTAAATAATAAAAATACTATATCTGATTTTATTATTGTATATATATATATATATATATATATATATATATATATATATATATATACATTCTTATAATTCTTTCCAGAAAAAAATCAATAAGAAATTATGAATAATGAAATACGAGTACTTAAATATCATGTATGATAGAAGTGTTACTTTTTTAAAAAATATAAAACTACATACATGTATATATACAGATATATATATATATATATATATATATATATATATATATATATATATATATATATACGTACAGCCTTTTGCATGTATACAACAACCGTAATGTTTTAATATTACAACTGCGTCGATATTAAAAACAGAAATCTGCGTTAGTGAACCATATTGTTGTCGAATTTAATTAAAACTCATTTCAATTAAATCCAACTAAATACGATATTATCAACAGTTACGATACAATATATCAACACGGAAATCATATCGAAGTCTTTGAAATGTCAACAACTGCTCGTATTACGATGCTAACTATCCACAGATCCATTACATTGTTTTTCTTATACGAATATCTTTCACATCAACATTTCAATGTATGCACTTTGTCGATGTGTTCGACAGCAAGAATTTTGCTAACGTACATGATATTTATATCGAGTTTTATATTTATTTTTATGTCCAATGCTATGTTTTACAATTCTTTTTGCTATAAAAAAATTGATATACGTCGCGTTGAAAGTGGTTTCTTATATCAAATATACGATATTGAATTTGGTTATAAACAAAATTTTAAGTTGATAATAGTATTACAGAAACGGCAAGAGATAAAAATGATTATTTCATAAAGATAGAGGGTTTGATGTTCAAGTTTCATAGGTCGAATCAATTGACATGAAATGAACAGCCGCATTCGTATTATGTACCAAGAAAAACGGCTCAGTCTATGAGTTTCATTGATTTTTTTGATAGTTTATTCTCGTAAACTTACTAAACATATATACTTTACGCTACACCATCAACCAAAAATTATATTTAAATAAAAATTGATATCAATTTATTTCATTATAAAAAAATATAATAATAGA
This sequence comes from Acanthacorydalis orientalis, assembly GCA_034766995.1. Classification (NCBI taxonomy): domain Eukaryota; kingdom Metazoa; phylum Arthropoda; class Insecta; order Megaloptera; family Corydalidae; genus Acanthacorydalis; species Acanthacorydalis orientalis. Next base: position 30,137,799 of record CM068319.1, read on the forward strand.
AATCAAATTTATTGTCTAATTTTATATATATATACATATATATATATATTTAGTTACAAAACTAATCTTTCTATCAAATAAAAATTAATAAAATTGGGGGTATAAATAAATTTATCCTATATTTATCTACTTTTTTAATAAAAGAATTATGAAAATATTTTATATTTTTACAACCAACTTAATGTAAAAAAAGAAACACAAATTGTTTTACAATTTTCAATGGTTTTAATGTATTTACTCGACGTTCTCTTTAGATAATTAATTTAAAATCATGGATACTTAATTAAATACTAAAATAATCGTGACCGTTCAATAGATTACAATTTGTGTCGTTTAACATATTGAATTTTGGCTAGTAATTGAACGTCCATTTAATACATGTCAAATTCAATAAAAGATTTAAGAAAAATATTAATGTGTTATATTTTTTTGAGTAACGATGAACATTTTAATCATATTAGATTATAGTAAAAAGTTATGAAATTTTTTAAAATATTTATATAGTTACACATATATAAATTATGTATATATATATATATAAATTATGTATAAATATTACTACTATAATTACATTTTTTTTGTAATATAAATGAACAATTTAAAAAATTAATATTCAATAATTTTTTTGTTTTAATGAAATTATTTGTTATATATTTGGATGATAATATTTTTAGAGGTTTAAAAATATTTGTTTATATGTTAAAAATCTAAATATCTCCTAGTTTGATACACAAAAATTAGAACCGGATTATATACGAATTTAATGTTAAAAAATTCATAATATCCTACTAGTTTGGTAATTTTTTCTATGTACATTAATTGTCGCTAAAAATTGTTACTAGCGCCATAGACCGCTCGGCCACACTGCCTCTTAATGCCAAAATATTTTAAACAGTTTTTCATGTTTTTTTTTTAATTTGCTAGAATATCTTTGTATTTTAAGGTAATTAATTTCTTAAACTTTAATTTCATTACGTTTCATTTGAAAAATAAGCAATGAAATTTATTATGAATATTCAAATTAGCGAGAGTGTCAAAAAACATTAAAATTAATTGTGTTTTCGTTGATTAAATAGTTAAAGTAAATATTAAAAAGACATAGAAAATCAAAATAAATCAATATAAAGCTTTTGTATAATCTTCACATTTAAATAATAGTAACAAATCAATAATATACAACACTTATAATTAAATGTATATTTGTATTTTATATATATATATATATATATATATATATATATATATATATATAAACAAAGTTATAAAAAGAAGTATATTTTCATAAAATACAAAACTTTTATAACTATTGACCTGGTATAGTTGTTGGTTTTTAGCATTATTGTGTTCTTTTTCTACATGTAACATTAAATAACCCATAACTATTTTTTATTATTTTTCTTGTGTAAATAACGTTTAATTATTACATTTTGAACATAATTATTTTTAAAACGCAACTGTTAAGAAACATTCTTGTTCTTTATTCAAAGAGTTCATATTTTTAATTACAATAATAGTTTGTATACATGAAATTATATATGTAATATGTATAAAATAGTATTCACTTTCATGAAATATTATTTAAAAAATATGAACACTCCCTCCCTTTACATATATATATATATATATATATATAAATTTTATAACTCGATATATTTTAAACAAGAGTTAATTATTGTTTTAGATTTGGTACAAAGTACACAATGAGAACGTGGAAGTTTTATTTCAAGTTTCCGTGGCTGAAAGTGTAATCTAATTTCCGGTCAAAGTATTGAATGCACAATGTCGAATAATAGAACTTATTTAGAGAAAAGTGTTGCTACAATCTATTCATTGAATACATTTATATATATATATATATATATATATATATATATATATATATATGTATGTATGTATATATGTCTAAAAATGTATTCAACAGAGAGTTGATTTTGAATTGAATGACTGTTGGTTGTAAATTGATTATCTGTCGCATATCCTGAAATAAAGCACGCAAAGCGCACACAATATTCCGATATAAATGTTTTATTTTCTTGTTTGAAATCAAGGTGTGTATATGTACAAAACATAAATGGAAAATCACTCGATATCATTTTATCACAGTTTGAAGATAGATCGAGGACATTCTGTAAAAGACAAAGATTTCAAATCAAGTATGTCACAAACAAATAACACTCTCGACAAGGACAGCATCAACATATTTCAGCTGTCGTAAAATAATAATCAGATATATAAAGTAGACTCAAGAATGAAACTACAGAGTCAGTAGGATCCAACAACTACTCACCCCACCGCACATCTATATGCCTTCCCTAACCGTCCCATCCTCCCGCCACGCACACACATCGTTCGCCTCAGTCAGTCACACGTTTACTCAGGACAAATAATTCTAATTCCGATCCGCAGCTCGCGCATGTAACAAGCTGCGGACACACGAAGCTCTCTTGTCCCCGGCACCACCGCCATAGCCAGCGCTACCACCACATCGGACCCGAACCCACCACGTCCTGGTGGGCGGCAGGCGGTGGTGGAGGACACGCCGCACGCAGTGCGGCTATTGGCAATTTGCGAGGTCTCGGGCTTCCGACCTTCGCCGTCCATACCAAACAGTCCTGCACGACGACACCTCTCACTCCGTTCCTTAGCGCTGAGACAGTGATGCGTTTCATGAGAACTGGGACAGATGTGTGAGTTTTCTTTACATGCTAACGATCGAATACAAAGTCACCAGTGTGTTTATACACAAACATGCGCGTGGCTGAAGCTAAAGCTATTTTTGTTTGAGAAGATCAGGTGGTTATTGAACTATGGATTACTGATATTTAACAATAACAAACTCACAATATCTATATAGATGTACACACACACATGCATACATAACTAAATATGCTACATGTATAAACATACACACACACACACACACATATATATATATATATATATAGAACGAGAGAGAGAGAGATAGGGTGACTTTAATTTAAACCAAAACATTTATAACATAAAATGTAAACATTTCAAAACCAAGCTGGAGAATAATTATCTCGGAACAAAAAATAAGATTATACATATATTTTAAAGAACTATTTAATTCTTATACTTCGCATTTAAATAAGTGTAACACAAAAAGTATTTTATTATATCAATTAACTTTTTTACACTACTACTTTCTTTAATTATACATCATGATATAATCTCATTTTCTAAAGTGTATTTTTTTTCTTGTTTCACGTATTTATGAAATTTTGCGTATTAAGATATAATTTACCAACACATAATTCACACTTACTATTTTCGAAAGTCATAAAATTTTAACAAAACATTTAAGAACTTATTACATCTATAGAAGTCATATTTAAAATTCGAAAAGATTATTTATTTATTGCAATTTAATTATAAATGTTGAAAGTTTGAATATTACTTTCTTTAAAAACAATGTTTAATAACAATTTTCACTGTACATGTATATTATTCAGAAACCTCAAAAAAATAAAAAGTGTATATTGTAGTATAATTGATAGTAAAATAAGTTGTAATGTCTGCTAGTTGCGCCTGTTCAAGTGACAGCTAAGCGCGTTATGATACTGGGTGTAATTAAGAGCCCATGATCCATGTCGAGGTTGTAATGTTTTATAAAAAACAAATAATTTTAATTAACTTATTTTAAGATATTAAACGGTAGAAATATAACAATAGAATAAAACGATAAAAAATAAATAGGAATCTTCAAAATAGTCATACGAAATTAATACAAATATTTATGAAGAATGCTATTTATTTGTGTTAGAAGGAAATGAATAACGTATTGAACGATTACCAAAGTCAGAAATAAAAGAGAATTAAGTTCTGGAAATAAACAAACACACACCCACACACACACATCTTCGACTTAAAAAATAATAAAATATTCAATATGTGATAAAAGTCAATATTTTAGATTCTAACAAATTTTTGATGCGATTTGGTTAAACCAAGAAATAGTTAGAGATTTGTCGATTTAAACTATTTAATTAATTAAATACATTTTTCAGCAAAATTAAAAAAAAAATTTTACCGACAATATTTCAAAGAACAGTATATTTAATCATTAAATATCTTTGTATTTTTCAAAAAAAATAAAGATAACGCTTTTAATTATAAAATGAAAGATTAATGATTTTAATTAAAATTACAATAAGATGTTTCAGGTTATAAAGAAGTTGTCACATGTTCTAAGGACAATCCATATTAATTGACTGAAAAGAAAAAATAATAAAGCTGAACTTTTAAACAGAATTAAATTTTCTTAGAACGATTCATAGTTTTTGGTTTAATTTTTGTACATGTTTTTCATGAAAACCGTCTTTCGAACAGATGAAGTTATATCTTATAGTAAAAACTGACACATGGGCTTAAGTATTTATACATATCTTAACAAATAAGTAGGTCAAACGAGATAAACGTGCGACAACAAAGTCTCGTGAGACGAAATATACATGCATGACGTTTAGATGCTGAGCGAGCTCAGTTCTTCATGCATACATACACACCAGCCACTAATATACGAGAATGTAGCGAACATTTTAGTGACTTGGATGTTATTCTACGTACACTCGCATATAGTGTGTGTACATGCACGCCAAACAATGAGTGCGAGGGACTTGGCTTCATGATATATGTGAACATGTTTCCAGCAGGACGCGACAATATATTAAAGGTTTTATTTTGAATTATGCACGTAAATAATTACGAGATCTGCTACCGATGGCTTCGTACATAGGTGGTGAGATACACCTTTGGAAAAATGAAATGTGTCCATACGTTTTTGATTTATATTTTTTTGATGAGAGTGTTTTACATTTATTTAACTTACACGAATTTTACTCAATGATATATATATATATATAGCCAAAAAATCTATATTTTTATATTGTATAATTTTATAAAATTTATTTTAAAAATACAAGTGAAAGTTTCAAATTTTATATTATTTTCCAGGACAACTTTTCTCATGTTTTTAGTCGATATATCCTTCAATAAGATCATTTTATGCACTGCTTAAGAATATCATAGAGATAAAATCCCAAAAAAGTATTTCTTGATATTTTTTATACACATTTATGTTGCATCAGAGTAAACCCAAAAATTTAATTATTATTCTTAAAAGTTTCAAATAAGACTAAACTAAATTGAAAATAAAAATCGATTAACACAGTAAATCTAATAGCCTCCTATAACAGATTTCAGAAATTTTATTGAAATTAAGTGTACTGATTTCAGAGAATAGAAACATGCTATATAATCAATCTGTCCGAAATTTATCTGTAAATTTGAACAATAACTACAACTCGCCCGTTTCATAACCAAATAAATATGAATATAACATATATTTTGATGCATATATTTTTCAAACTTGACCGAATAATTTGAGTCACATCATGACTAACATAACAATTGTTAATCTGACTGTTTGAATACCTCTTACAATTATATATATATATATATATATATATATATATATATATATATATATATATATCAGAAGCAGCAGTAGCAGCCTCTGTCAAGCTACTGTTGGATGAAGATCTCTTTCATTGTTTTCCATTTTATACGCTTGAATGCCTCTCTTCTCCACTGATTTTCAATAACATTTTTAATTACCTTATCCCACCTGTTTTGGTCTCTTTCTTGGTCTTTTTATATTCCTTGGTTCTCAGTTAATAATTTCTATTATCTATCGGTTGTCTTCTCTTCTTGCAACATGCTCCGCCTATTTCCATTTCAGACTCTTTACTCTTCTTATTACATCTGTGACTCTTGTCTATTTTCGTATCCATTCTATTATTTTCCTATTTCTTCTTGTTATTCCTAACATGCATCTTTCCATACTTCTCTGTGTTGTTTGGAATCTTTGAATGATTTTGGCGTTGAGCACCCTTGTTTCCCTATACATACGGTAGTATACATTGATCAAATACTTTTTGTCTTCAAACAGAGTGGAATTGTTTATTTAAATGTCGAAGCGTTTCGTCCAAATGAGCTCCATCACATTTTTATTCTCCTGTTTACCTTTTCAATAAATGGTCCACCATTGATAAGCTAGCCTAGATAGACATACTTCATAACTTCTTCTATTTTTGTTCCTTTTATTTCAATTTTCTTTGGACAGATAAATACATTGAACAACATTTTTCTTTTTACTTAGTATATATATATATATATATATATATATATATGTATATATGTATGTATGTATGTATGTATGTATATATACATTTATTTTTAAACATTCTAGATTTTTTTCATGAAAATTGTAAAAATAAATATCAATATCCTTAAACAAATTTTTAGTCGGAGACATACACATGTTTGTTACATTATAAGTACAAAAATATGTACTCTAATACATAATATTTGCTCTATAATCTAAGCACAAAGCTTGGATATAGAATAACTACAAGTTCGACCACCTGCTACCCAACAACGTACCTAGTAAAAAAGAAAAGTTTTAACGTTTTGACCGTATACTGATATCGAATATATATATATATACATGGTTACTCATGGTAATATTTATAAAATTTATTATGTAGCTATTCTACGCGTATAAGTTTTATTACTAGAAAAAAATTGAGAACCGATCGTTTCTTGGTTCGATTGTTACATACTAGTATGATAAACACATGTTTTTTTATTATACAGGAGATTGTAATATAAATATTTGTATATAAAATATGTTAAATGTTATATAAAATATTTGTTTCTTTAAATTGTATCCGAATTAGTTCAGATTTTCTTTAATAAAAAGATGGATTTTCTTATTAACAATTTAGATAGAAAAATAGAGAAAATATCTGGTTTTATTATAAATAGAAAACTCAATCTATTATAAAACAATTTAGTTAAAAATATAAACTATAAAATGAACACTTAATTTAAAAAAATCTCTCAATTTGAAAAAAAATGATTGTGTTTGCATTTGAGTTCAAATTTACTGAATACATTTATTTTTAATTCAATTATTTTTAATACACAAATTGATTTATATCTCTTGACATATATTTTTATTTATTTATGATTGAGATTCTACGAATAAATATAAAATATTTTTAAGAAACACATAAGTCACTGATCGATCGATTAAACAATTTCTTTTTAGTCAGGGAAACAAAAATTTGAAACCAAAGTCCGATAAATAATTCTAAATTTTTTTTGCGATTTCCGTCATTCGTTCAGGAAAATCTTGGAACTGTTCCATTAAATCGCAAAATTATACCTCATTCCATATATCTGATTATACACACACACATGCATATATATATATATATAGAGAGAGAGAGAGAGAGAGAGAGAGAGAGTTATATAGTTTCCACATACAATCACATAGATTAAACATATATCTGATAAAGATTGAATAAATATTTAGTAAAGGTATTTTTTTTAATATATTTTCAACATACATGTAAGTATTGTCCGTATGTAATTAGTTACGTTGAATTGTAATACGAATTAAAAGTATAACAAAAACCAGAGAAAAGGTGAGAATCGAATAATTAAAAAAATCCTGTGTGGTAAAGTGTTGGTTTTTCGTGTATATGGCAAAAAAATATCCCTTGTGTAGTGTTCAAGCTATTTACTGTTATCAAAAAAAAAACTAATTAAACTGTAATGTACGTTTATTTCAACACTGATTTTCTTCACCAATATAACAATTCATTAAATAAACAACTTGATTCAAATATCACTTAAATCTATTGTAGAAAAAGGTATAAAAATAAAGTATGTATTGTTATACAGTATAGCAGGAGATGCGTGTTCTAAAAATAGATGATATCGTAAAGGTGATATTTTATAGCACCAAATTTCTTTTCATGGTATCAAAAAGATAGTTTTAGCTGATTATATATATATATATATATATATATATATATATATATATATACGTTAAAAGAAAATAAAATAAAATAAACATAATATTTATCCAATATTTTGTTAACATGTGCGTTATTTTTCTTCTGTATTTATCCTTAACTAATATTTACATAAAAAAAAATTTCTACGATAAATTCCATTGCAATTATTACATTTATTAAAAAAAATGTATATTAGAAATAATTAACTTTTAAGAAAGCATCATTAAATTTTATAATTATAATATTTATTTGATACGATTCAATTTGTATATTTAAAAAATACGTTTCTATCTCCTACTAATTGAATCGCTTAAGTCTTAATTAATTCTATTAATCTTTTGGTAATATAAATAAACAATTTCGATATTTCAAACATTTTTAACCAAAAATTAAACCTAATTGAATTAAAAAACAATCAGTTTATAAACTAGTATTTTTTTCAATTAAATTATTTTACAACGCTACAAATGAAAAATAATGGCGAAATTTCAATAGTTTTATAATATTTACTGAATAATAAAAAATGTAAAATGAATTTGAATTAAAATTTAATTCATATTGATCATCAGTTTAACAATTAAGTTGTTCAGTTGTGGTTATCTTATTAAAATTTAATATTTAAAAAACTTGATTTTCCATCTTAAAAAAATATGCTATATATATATATATATATATATATATATATATATATATATATATATATATATTCATACATAAGTACAAACATAAATTACAAAAAAATCGATCGTCGACACGTATTAAGTATTCAAAAAGACAATTTGTGCGTTGAAAAAAATTATCGGACATTACCATTCGTTGTACGATTATCAGCAACCTTATCTTATGTAGCATTAAGTTTCCAAATAATTTTTATTTTTTTCCACAGCGTTTTTGTTGTATGAATATAAATTACCAAGGGTTGTATTATTATCTTCACATCTCAGGTACTTTTTTTACACTGATGACTTTCAATAGAATCTTTAATTCTTTGCAACACACACGTGTGTAGTATAATCTGATTTAATTATTCTTTTCGTATAATGTATTATATTTTTATCTACATTATACATACATACATACATATATATATATATATATATATATATATAAAGTTATGTAATTAAAAAATTATATGACTCGATAATTTCCTATGCATAATTGAACAGTCGTTGTAATAAAAATACTTCCAACTTCGATGTATTCCATTCGGTTAAGAGCATCATAACTAAAGCAATATACATGAAAGGCGGTTATATCGATTATTAACTGTATTCCCTTTTTAATTGATATACGTTCACCATATAGTCACGAAAAGGAGGGAAATTCAATCCTCTTACTCCCAGTGGAAAGCCTTTTGACTCAATAATGTCGGTTACGACTGCTCCATGAAATATTAATTGCCTTGTTAGACGCCAGGTTGGGAATCAATGAGTTATTCTATTTATTAAATTTTGTAACAATGTTTTATGAATATTTAAAATTTTAATGAATATAACGTACGATCGGTAAACAATCGGTGTATCGGTTTGCATTGAACGAATATAATTCAATTGCTTTCTAATACTATCTTATGAAGTGTCTTTCGAAATTGTTTTAAGATTTTCCACACACAACTATTATACTTTTTTACTTTATATTGGCATTCATATTTTTAGAAAAAGCTATTTCATCGGTAATTATTTTTTAAAATTAAATTCTTAAAATAGCAAAACCTATTTATTTGTTATCATTAAAATATTACAAAATAAACTATATTTATTACTCGCTTCCGCTGTTTTCAAAAACCAAGTTCTTTTTTATCGGTGATTTAAAAAAACTTTAACAGCTGAACTCAAAAATCTAGTTTATAAAATATTTTTCACTGATTGGCAGGAAATCCAAATATGTCACATAAAATTCCATATAAATGAAAAACGAAATATTGACTGCTAATTCACCTGACCTGTATACAAAAGCGGTTTTTCTTTAGCGGAAAAAGTGGTATTTGTTTTTTCTGTTTGGTAAACGAACTGGATTCGAACACAACCGCGAAACAAAGCACAGCACAAGCAATACTAGTGGTAAGTGACTTAATGAAACCCAAAAAATAAAATTAAATGGCAATCGTATACCATATTACCAACTATATATATATATATATATATATATATATATATATATATATATATATATATATATATATATATATTTATGAAAGATTTAAACTTATCCGAAACCACATGTTCATCGAAGTACAAGAAAAGTGTAATGAATATTGGATTAACAATTATTGGATTTTGATAAAAGAATTTTTTGTGATGTAACGTGTTAATTCATTCATTAAAGTGAATTTAATTATATTGATAAATTATAATTAAAGATAATCTTAGTTCCCTTTGAAAATAATAAACTAAACAATATTTTTGTTATTTATGATTGTTTTTAAAAAGATGAGAAAAGGGAAGTCAAAAATAATTTGTAACATATAACCATTTTCAATATAAATACGCATTTCTTTCATTATTTTTTTAATTAAAACAAATCCTGGCTAAATACCTTTAATTTTGATATTTATAATCATTTTTACTAATGATTATACATTGAAAATAAAAGCACAATTACAGAAAGAATAGACAAATATTATACTATAATTTTATTATCAAACTGAGAAATATTTAAACGATTCAACAAACAATTTTATGGCTACTGATTTTCTCTTTTTATTTAAAAAAAAATCATCTGATTTCTTTCTGATATATTTTTAAATTTTATTCTAGTTCTATTCTATCACGTCTTGAAATAATGTTAGAAATATATACATATTTTATAGGATTTTTTTTAAAAGTTGCACTGTCTATCATATTGTAATTAAACTTACTATTGCGGAATTGAGTATATTTTATTGATCTTTTTATCTGCATCAATGTCAATTAAAACTGTCAAACAATCAGTGCGTAATGGCCCGCAAATTTATGTCAATGATGTCAACTTTACCATTGAAATGTGTATAAATTATTTTGAGAAACAATTATAAGCCTTTTCATATAACTATATATATATATATATATATATATATATATATATATATATATATATATATATATATATATATATATATATATATATATATATATATATATATATTAAAATACATACATTAAAACAATTTTTCAAAATAGAAACTCGATATATATTTTATACATTTTAAAATAATCTGAAGTATAATTATTTTTATAAAAGAACAAATTTTATTAAAATATTAAGAGTTTTTATAATAATATGTCGCATATTTAGAATAAATGAATCCAACAGCAGGAGTTTGCTATTAAAAAAAATATAATCTATTTCATATTCTTCATTTTAGTCTTTATCTGAAGCCAGATATTAAAGAAGAAAATGGTTCCAGAATACAAGATTGCAATTCAGTCCAGACCCTCACACCTTCGTTGAAAATGAAAATATATATTTATATAATTTTTATAATTTTTCACTTTAATATTAAACCCATGATAGTTAGTGTAAGATAAAGAAACTAGTCTTAAATAAAATTCTTCCCGTGCTGGATCTACAGTAAACTAAAGAGACAAAGTAGTTTTTTAAGATGTTTTCCGATTCTATGAACTGGAAGATATCTTTCTTTAATAATTAAGTCCAACCAATTCTTTTAGAGTTTCATGAAGATTATCGAACTTATCTATTTGAAATAAAATTATTACATTTTACAATATTTCTTATTTTTATAAGATTTGGGATCATTTTGTGTATATTTGATATATTAAAAAATACATTACTTACATTAATAAAAATGTGTATTTTTCTAAAGGAGTTTAATAAAAAAAAACATTATAATCTATCAAGAATATATAAAAGAAAAACATGATGTACAAAACATAAAAAATACACAATTAATTTTGAATTTTAACAAAGATATAATTTTGTAAAATCTATTCATATATTTTTAAATAGAAACGATATAATTAAATACAGTATAAAAGGTATTTGATATAATATATAAATAAATATATTTTCGATAAATAATAGATTTTACACAAAACATTGCATATTACATTTTTTGATAAATTAATTGAGATAAAATCGATAACATTACATTTTATAAAATATTCATCTCTTATAAATCCAAAGCAAGTATAATGAAAAAAAGTTATTTGTATGAATACAACAGTGAATTTCAACGGTTGATTAAAATGCAAAACCGGCAAATGGCTGCCATTTAGCCGGTCGTATATCAAAGATATAACTAATTTAACAATAAATTCAATTAACTTTAATTTATTTATTTCGGTATGATTAATAAAATGTGATTATTTATATTATTTTAATTATTTGTTTATTTATTATTTTTCAAAAAAATATAAATCGATTTGATTTTATTATATATGTACATATATATATATATATATATATATATATATATATATATATATATATATATTTATGTAATGAATTTTTTTAAAAAATATTATCTAATGAAATTTACTCATGAATTAATATTTTTTTATTACGTTTCGAAAATTTATATTCACAAACGAATTTTTCACTTTCTTGGAAAAGATACAATTTTTTCTTCAGAAATTCTCAATAACTAAAACAGTGTAAGAGGTCTGTAAAATGCATTACAACTTCATCGACTTAAAGCCGCCATATTTTTTACTACAAGAAATTAGTCAGCCATTCAACAAATGAAGTACAATTATATAAAATAATTGAGGCTATTTGGAGAAATGAAATGTATTCCATTTTTCCGTAAACATTTAATTTTTTATAAAAAAAGGCACAGAATTAATTTGTACACCTACTATTTACACCATTTTTTTTAGTAGTGATGCAAAATACTTCGGATTAAATATATATTTTTTCAAATAGTCTAATGATGAAAGGATAACAAAAATATTGAAAATAAATAAGTAAATGTTTCTTTTCGGAGAAGTGTTTTCCTTTAACATAGAAAATAATTGTTTTTAGAGTAATATATATATATATATATATATATATATATATATATATATATATATATAAAGAAATAAATCAACACAAAATTATAATTTTTTCCAGAAAAATTAAAAATTAGAAATATTATTAGATGAATATTAAAAAAAAATTATATTAATAATCATCCTTTTAAACAAAATAATATAGTATTCATTCATTCTTTCCGTATAGAATTTAAGTTAAAATAAAAACGAACTATAAAAAGTAACTTCTTTCATTCTTAAAATATGGTTACGAAAAATATATTCTTGTGATACAATAAGAAAATCAACATATTATTTAACATATCAATAAATATCTTGAATAAAATATAATTTTAATTATATATCAAACTTACTGAAATTATATTTATTATAAATTCACAACAGTGATTGTCTTTAAATAAAAATACAATCCATTTCGAGCATTTTATCGTCTTACATTATGTTCTAGATGTCGTAATTAAGATATAAACCCTTTTTTGCTTTTCATTTTTTTTGCGGATTGAGGGTCAGATTCGGGCAAAGTTCAATAATGGTGTGCAAAATGCATGTAAAAAAGTGTATACATGTAGGTCAAACATAATTTGAATCAAAAGTATACTTTCGTCACGGTTTATGAATTAATTATTTATAAATTTATATCCACATCTAAGACATCATATTACAAAAAAAAATTTGTATAAACCACTCTGTAATTTATGTAAATTGGCACCCATGAGTAATTAAACTGATTAAAGAATAATAATGAAATGTTATGATTAAATTTCTTATATTCAATTATTTTTTATTTTCTTGTTGATTATGATATTTATACCATAACTAGTTTCTTCTAGTTTCATTCTAAAAATAAATTTAAAAAGTAACTATGCAAAACAGTATTTATGTCTTCTGTAATTTTTATATTATTTTTTATGTTTAAAGAATTCGCTGTCATTGTACAAATTGTAATTTTGTTTTTCATTTATATTTTGAGATTGAGGCAATCTCATCAGTTTTTTAGAAAAATATACTTTCAATTAAAAGGAATAAATGTTTTATTTCTGAAATGTGTCTTTATAAAATTAAATCATTGCCTTCTTTTATACAATAACTTTTAATAATGATTATTTATTAAGATACATCATTATTTCGACTGAAATAAATTTATTTAAATGATAGAAATACTTAATATCTTTTTCATACATTTATAATTTTATATATTAGGAAAATGGTCTAAGTTATTGAATTTCTAATAGAAAAATATATAAGATAAAAAATAAATAGTTTTATTAGGTGAATATTTCATTAACGCTTCCAACCTTTTTAAAACTCTCCATACCGGTGCAGTAAACTCAGTCTATGTCTAATATATTTCATGAACATTACTACTTATGAAAGAATAGATGGATTTTTAATTAGTTGAACATTAAGATCAATCCTTACACTAGTATCAATATAACATGTGTATTACAAAAAATAAAGAAATATAATTAAAAATATCATGACAGATATTTGCAAATAAAAACATGCTGTCAACTGAGTTTACTGCATTGGAACGGGAGAGTTAATATTATTCAATATCATAAGTAAATGCATATGTAAGTAAAAGAAAAGAATAAAAATGAATAATAAGAATAAAACATTTTTTCAGTTAAGAAATAGATATTATAAAAGATGGAATAATTATTCCTTTCTATTTGTATCGTTTGTAAAAGTAGGTTGCGTTTCTTTGTCAAAAAAGGTAAGATTTAAACGTATATAAATGTAAGCTATTTTTTAAACAAAAATGATTAATCAATATTCGATTATTGAAATTACAACCTGTCGAAATAAACGAGCGTAAATAAAACGAATCCGTAATTGTTCTAACACATATCGTGCAAAAAAAAGTAAAAATAAAATAAATAAATAAAAAGGAAAAAGTCTACCAAACATCACACTACAGCGAGCATCGGAGTGTGTTGCGTCCGTGCCCGTTCATTAATTGAAAATCCAACTCATCAAACTTCTGCACCGATACCACAAAACGCTCGGGCCCTCTCTCGGCCCGAGCTACGCATATACGCAGGAAATTAATATTCGAGCACATCGCATGTAAGATATCGAAGGCGGCTGCGACTGCCGCTATACGACGACGGCGACTGCGACGGCAACGGCGACGGCCTTAGTGGTGGACAGTGGCCAGGACGCGCGCGGGGCGGTATGACGCGCACGCGGCGGACCGCGGGGGATGTTGAACACGTGCCGCGAGGGGGTGGTGTGGTGTACGTTCGACGGGTGGTGGCGGGCGACGTGCGGGAGACGCGCGTCTATAGCGCCGCACCACGCACACTGCGAGAGCGACTAGATTAAGTATGTTCGCAGGGGTGCAGTATGCAAAATGTATGTACGAAAGCCATCACTAATAAGACGCCAGGAATTATGTTCGTATTATATTCAAACAGAACACTGTATATACATACATATATATATATATATATATATATATGCACATAGTTAAATTTTATCTAGAAATTTCCAACTATATTATTTAAAACTAATGTTAAGTTTATAAAATTAATAATCAATCGTGTTTCTTTAATCTCATTAATTATTTTAAATATATAATAAAACAGAATAAATTGTATTCGGTGTAAGCGATTTTCTTCATAATTAAACTCTCAGCTATCATAAATTATTCATTTTAGTCTTTTAATGTGGCAGGTACTGTAAAAGTGACCAATTCCAAGTTGTGAAATTACAATTTATTCTATTCTCATACGACTGTACGAAAATAGAGAACTATGAACAGAGACTGTAAGCCCTCCAGTGTTTGAAAAATAAACGCCCACGCTTAAACAAATAAAAAAAATATTTTCGTCAGGTCTCAGTTTTGAGAAGTGATACAGTACATTTATTTCAATCAGATTTGATTACAAAAGAAATATTTATGGGAACCATTCAAGAATGTCGTTTTATTTTTTTTTTTTTAAAAAAACAAAACGTTTGAGGCAATGACATTCGCAAACTCTACAAAGGTGTGAATTGTAGAACATATTTCTCGAAAATTATTTTTTTACATTTGGATATAAACATCTTTCCATAAAATTTAGTGATGAACACGAAGAGAAATTTTATTAAGATATTACCTGCATGGATATTTGGTATCAAGACAAATGGAATTTTAAAATATTAATAGATTATTGCTGAACGTTAATTAGAAATATACTAAAAACGTTATACGAAAAAATGTAATTTGTTTTTATTATTACTTTACATTGAGTATTTTTGATTTCCTAATTATTATTTTTAAAAAAATAAATAAACATCATTTTATATAAAAAAATAATGTGTATTGTTTTTAAATTATTTGTTTTTAAAGATATATTTAAATTCATTTCCGTATTTAACATCCGTATTTAATCTCTGCTCTAAAAAAAAGTTAAATTTGTTATTAATTTCAGTTTTTTTTATACAACTGTATATTTAAAGTCTTGTATATGAAAAATATCTTTAAAAATTAGTTGTTGTATCTTACATAGACCACAAATATTAAAGGAAACTATTATTGAATTATATATTATTAATTTTATTTAGTAGCGCACAAAATCCTGAACTGAATTATAATATTACATTCTGAAGTTATTCACTTCTTCTGCCTCTGCATTCAGCAAGAGACTAAAATAGGGAATTTTTGATAGGTTATAATTTTGTTCTAAAGAAAATTCCTACCAATTGATTGATTTACCCTTAACAGACATAATATTATTTAATTTGAATTTCTGATCGATTACTATTAATTAAGTTATTTATTTATTTAAAAAAAATATTATATACTTAACAGGGACTGTGGACCTGACTACACTTAGTTTTTTACATTTCGCACTAATGGCCGATCCAACTTAATTATAAGATATGACTAATTATCAAAATGCATCCCTTTTTATGAAACAGATAAACAAAGAAAGAAATGTTATTGAAAGAATAATTTAAAGTATTCATAAAAAATATAACAATAAAAATTTTATAAAAAAAGAGATGAAATGAAATGTTATTGTTTGATATGATTAATTAATAATCAAACGACACCCCTGAAAAGTTTTTCTATTCAGTAATTAAAGTGTGTAATGTGTATCATTTTCAATATATGTGTTCTAATATTTTCAATAATAGTAATTCATTATTTTTATTACTCGAAAACAACACAACTAAGTATCAAAAAGTAATAGAAATCTTTCATAAATGAATTATATTTTTCTGATCCCACAAATCAAAAAAATGTTTCTAATTAAGAATATTTAATAAATGGTTATTTATAGTTTTTTATTGTTATACGTATTTTCATGGCAATGATGTCATCCATAGAGCATTAAAAATATAGAAAAACTTGTAACTATATTAAAAATATTATGTTAAATTTATTACAATACAATTAGTATTATAATAGTGTATATAGCAATATATGAATTAAAAGCCTATTCTATATATAACAAATATATTTTTATTTTGAATACATTGTATATACTATTTATTCACAATATAGTTTAATACTGGTTGAACTCACCTTCACAAATTGATTTTTCACTCACCTCTCAAACCACAAACAGTTCTTTGATCGAAAATATTCATTAAATTATCATTGATTATTCTTGACTGTTGCTTATACATATTTCGATGGAGATATCATCATCGATAGAGCATTATCAAAATTTCCTGAATCTCAACCCTCTAAGGATAAGGGCTTAACCATTAAAATATGTAAAAACAACTAATCAATCATAGAAAATTTTTAATCAGTTTCACAAATGACTTGTTTATCACTCCACAACCCAACCACATTCTTTTCTGGTCAAAATGTTTAATAAATTATTAATTTGTTTGATTGTTACCTTTGATTGATTGAACATTTCTGACGAGGATTTATTTTCTGAGTTGTGAGATAAAGAAAAATCAAGAATTAGTTATTAAAATTTTTTGTTCAGAAATGGTTTATATAGTAAAACAACAATCAAAAATAATCAATAATAATTTATTGAAAATTTCTGTCGAGAAAAAGTTTGTATAGTTTGTGGGATGAAAAAAATTCATTTGTGAAAATGAATTTAGTTATAGTATCAAAACTGTGTTGTGATTTTTAATTAGAATAAAATTGTAATATTTATAGTCTGTGTGAAAATTAAAGTTATGAATAGAAAATTATCGTTTAATTTCAATTCATTTTAGTTTATATTTCATATATATATATATATATATATATATTCGTATTAATTTCTTTTGATTTATATTTGTTTTTCTCAATAAAAAAATGAATGTATAATAATAATGTCTACTACAAAATACATATTGTTCTTAATAAAACGTATATTATCCCTAACACCCTAACAAAGTATATAACAATAATTTTAATTTACATTTACGAATTATTTTCGTTTTTATTAAAAGGTTTTTACATATTAACACCAACGTAGATGTAAAGAAAAAAATTTTTAACGTATTAGTATTAATAATTATTATAGTTATAAATCCAATTGATTAAGATAAGAAAGCAGAACGCAGATTCGTATAGCGTGCATGGTTTTTATCTTTTATTAGTTATCAACTTTATCATAGAAATTTAATTTTCACTTAGTGTACTCTTAAAATTTTTTCTCAAAAAATAATAAATATAGATTGTAAAAAGTTCTAAGTAGTAGTATTTTTAAAGAAAATACTTTAAATGTAATTTTTAAACTCAATTACTTCTTACTTAATTTGAAAGATACACAATTTAATTTTACATACAAGTGAACAAATTTAAATATTACTTATTTTTTTTTAAAAAAAAACATCATCAGTTTGTAATAATTATAATTATTTATTATATATTAGATTTTATAACAAAATACGTATTTAGTTAAAAAATAGTAACAGAATTCATATTGATAGACAAAATCAGACATTCAGTAATTAATTAGTTCAAATATAATAGATTATCAACTTAAATATTTGAATTTAAGTCAGAAATTTAGACTTATTTTCTCTTTTATTAGATTATCGTTTAGCTTAAATACTGAATAAAATGCAGTATCTATCTATCTATCTATCTATCTATATATATATATATATATATATATATATATTATAAAGAATAGACATATAATTATCATAAATCATAATATAGAGAACTAAGAAAGAATGAATAGAAATAAAACATTATATTAAAATTAATTTCAACACAAAATTAGAGAAAAAATAAGCCAGAATTATTAATAAATATCACAAGTCCGAAATATTAAAAATAATTATAAATATTTTTTAATGTAATTAGTTAGTTGATTGGAATTATATAACTAGTTTTTATTCATATTTAATTTTATTATTAAAAGCTTGACCAGAAACAATAATTTTATTTGTATTTTTTTACAAAGATTAAGAAGATAAGAAAATGTCTCAAATTTAATCCGTACAATAAGATCGATATATTTTATTGGATACTTTTTTATGTATAATATTGTTTCAATCTTAATAAAATTATTAACTAATGATATATTTTTATAATGTCACTAATATTTGATTTTTTATGATATTGTATCATTTTTCCATAAAACAATTAAATAATTCGTAATAAAAATTGTGTTTTTTTACAAAAAAAAACTCATTTAGGTTAATTTCTTTGTATAAAAATATGTCATATTCTTTAGGTTTGAAATTATAGAATTTTTTTATTCTATAAAAATTTAATATATGGTACGCTTGAATAAATTTAAAGAATACACAATTACAATTTTAGAAAAAAAAACATACATAAAATAATAAACAACGCACATAAAACTCTTACAATCCTTTTATCTTAATAAATATAAATTTCAATAACGAATATCATTAAAAAAATGAATATTAAATATGGGTATTTATTCAAAAGTATACATATTTTGATAAAAGTGCATAGTGTTCAACATTAATATTTTAGAAAAATAGTAAAAAAAAGTTCAATGTTTATTTAATTTAAAATATATGGAACAATTTTGTAAACATGCAATATTTATATCTACGTTTTATTCATTGCAATACAAGAAAAAAAACTATCTAAAATAATATATTATGGAAATGTCTTTTCAACCAAAAATAGAGGTAATATATTATTCTAAATTGTTTGATTCGTCTCTTTTATTTATCATTTGAAATTTATGCCTCTACGAAAAACTTCAGTTAGTGTGGTCGGTAAATCGACCGCGAATCCTGAACTGCAGAGTAGTAACTGAACACGATATCTATTTTGCAATGTATTTTCTTTAATACTCAATCCCATATATATATATATATATATATATATATATATGTATGTATATATATATATATTATAGATTGATAGATAGATAGATCAATTATACTAATCTTAATGGAAAGTGAATCAATACACCTAAATATGCAAACAAATCAAATGTATTATAATTCCATTACAAAGAATTTTCTTAAAACTACAACCTTATTAAATGCAGAAAATATGTTAAATTTGGTTTTCATTGAAATACTTTTTAATATAAATGATTATTTGTATACCTTAATTATTTTATTCTATTTTGTATAAAATACCTTCTAAAGTAAAAAAAAATGTATTTTAGGTAATTTAAGATTATTGTTAAATATTTGAAAAGTATACTTCTAAAATAATATCTGGTTTTATATATATATATATATATAGAGAGAGAGAGAGAGAGAGAAAGAGGGAGAGAGATAAAGAGAGAATCATATTATTTGTATATATATAATATATGTGAATTTGAATCATTTCATTAATCATAAATTCATAAACCGCACATCTATCCAGTTCTGCTGTCATGTTATGCACATATACATATATATATATATATATATATATATATATATATATATATATATATATATATATATATATATAAGTATATGTATGAATAGTAATTTAGAAGAGCTAGATGATAATATCATATTCGCAAATTAATATCTATAACTGTTTTTTGTATCATGACAATTTTTTCCAAAACATTTTAATAAAATTTACAAAGCCTCAATTTCTACAATTATTCAGTCTCAACAGATCTTTTTTTACATTGTTGATTTATCAGTTTAACAGTTTAAAAAAATATTCTCTGTAGATGAAACTACTTAATGTTTTATCTTCAATATTTATTTTCAAGTTATTAAAATGGCGAATTATTTTTCGCCTAGGATTTTTTCCGAGTTTCATTACCTACAAAAATGTTCTGTAGCCTTTTCGAACATTTTCTTGTCTTGAAGTAGTATGTCTGATAAATCTTAGTTTGATTTATTAGTCTAAGGTTTGAAGCGTCATTTTATTAAAATATTTTTTATTGGAAAAATATCATCTCTTAAATATAGCAGAAAGTGAACTTATCAAAAAATTTAGACCTGGTGCAACTGAAGAAAAAATTGCACAGTACTCTATACATAAATCAACTAAAAGTTTAAAAAGTGAGTTAATTTATTACAAACCTTTTTTTAAATGAAATTTGATCATTTTATTAATTTTTTATATATATATATATAATTTTCAAACTTGATTCAAAATATGTCTACTTCCAGTTGAACAACAAAAAGAAACTTATTCTTAATTATAATGGATAACTATTTGTTTCAATTTCATGATTCGATTATAACAATTTTTCAATTATTACAGTCTATCTTACCTTTTACCAGTAATAATAAACAAGACTGTTTGTTAAAAATTAAAGTAAATAATAATATGTAATTTAATATTTGAAAAATATTAGTTTTCAAAGCTCTACAAATTAATCATGTAACAACATATATCGATACCGTTGTTTCATGCATTAAAATATTTTAAATATATTAAATAATTTTAAAAAAATAAGTTTGTTATTTACTTTTATTTTATTTATCGAGTAAAAAATAAAATGCTTCATTTAAATTTAAATTGTCAAGTAAATCTATACATTTATTCATGAATAACGTAAATACACTTACCAAAATATATGAAGAAACTTTCTGGAACAAAAAAAGGTATTATTAGTATTTTTTACAATGTTTCATTAGTTCGTAGTAAAATTATTATATTTTATATTTACAACATGTTAATTTTAAACATTTTTTTATGATACGAAATAAGATAAAGAAATTAATCAAAATATTTCCTAAAAAAACGATAGTGTTTTTGGTTGGTTTGTTGTTTCCATAATAAAAATATAATTCTGAAAAAGAATAACTAAGGAGAAAAATGTATACAAACATCAAAAATGTGCATTAATAATTATCTTTTTTTAATATAATGCACAGGACAATTTTAGTGATATTAATAGGCCTTATTTAAATGAAATAATAGTTAATAACAATTTTACCAGATTTGTTATTTATTTTTTTTGCAAAGATTAAGTCTTTATTGATATTTTTTTCTTTTTCGCATAATATATATATATATATATATATATATATATATATATATATATATATATCTACTGAAAATTGACGATAGTTGTGGTGTCTGCTTCACATATAAAATGTAGATAAATATATGATGATATATGATTTTTTTAAATCATTGAGCAGATACGTACACTGAGTTTTATGATAATAGTAAAATATTATTTTTATTCGTACACTGTATGTTTCAGTTGTTTAACCAATGGTTTTTAACAATGAATGTTTCAATTTGCAAATGAGTTCATTTTATAATCAATATATGTTAACAATAATCTCCTTCATCATAAATAATTCATTAATATTTTTTTTACATTTAAATTAAACTTATTTTTAGTAATTATGATTTAGATATAAACATGTTATTTTTTAAAAAAAAGCATATATTATGTAAATAAATATAATATTTAATTAATTGATCAATTATTTTATTAAGCTTTTTTGTTTTGACTCATTACAGTAAAGAAAATAAATATGATGTGATAGATAATGATTATTAGAAATTTATAAAAATAAATCAATTCTGTCAAAAATCATGTTAGTTTATATTTAACAATATATCTTATATTGGCAGGAAATATTTATAAAAATTTTAAATACGAGTATGTTAGAAAATCAGTTATTGTTAAATTTTATTTTAAAATATGATATTCTATGTTATGTAACATAACATCTAATTGTATTAGGTGTACAAATTAATTTGGAACCTTTTCATAAAAAATGAATGTTTACAGAAAAATGGAATACATTTCATTCCTCAAAATATCCCTCATTATTTAATATTACTTTACTCAGTCTGTGTGATAATTAACGAATCCTTTATTAACAAAAAGATGGTGGCTTTGAGTCGATGAAGTCGTAATACATTTTCGAACCTCTTCCACTCTTTTAGTATTTTTTGCATATTTTATGCATCACTACAACTTCCTTCAAAGCTGAACTAATAATTTCCGCATCTTCAGCAATATTTTCTTTAAGTGAAATGCGAAAATAATCCAATGCCTAATACGGTGCTCGTCAGACGTCATCGTGTTCACTACTTTTTTGGAATGTTATGCCAACTGCTTGGCCAAGATATATATTTTTATAAATGTTAAGACCAGCACTTCAAAGTTCTAAAATGACGAAAAAATAGTTTAATTTAAGACAGAGTTATAATTGATTGAATTTAAAGGCACCAAATTAATTTTTACACCTAATATATGAATATAATTGGCACCGCGGTTAACTTTACTTTGAGAAACGAACTAATACCTCAAACACCTTAATATTTTCTTTGTCAATATTTTCAATAATTATTTCATTTTTTATACAATTTTCAATGAAAATATCATCATTTTCATGACGTACACAATAAAAATATGATTTTTAAATCTAAAATAAAAGTGAATCGGTTCCTTGTACTTACTCTTTGAAGATGATAGCACTGGCATGGAAAAGAACAAAGGTAATGAAAATAAACCATAAATAAATATAAATAATGTTGATAAAAGTTTTTTTTTGGTATTTCTTTGTATATTTAAATTTCTTTGTATATGTAAAATGGCTATAAAATAAAAATTAATAGTGTGCAGGTTAATTTTATAACTATACATT
This sequence comes from Acanthacorydalis orientalis, assembly GCA_034766995.1. NCBI lineage: Eukaryota > Metazoa > Arthropoda > Insecta > Megaloptera > Corydalidae > Acanthacorydalis > Acanthacorydalis orientalis. The sequence continues at coordinate 30,161,623 of CM068319.1, forward strand.
TTTTTATATTTGTCGTTAATACATATTAATTTACGCATAAAATAAAACAAACGCTTAATTATAATAACTTATTTCTCTCTTTAAATCTAGATCATACATTCAAAATTGATTAGATTTTTCACTCGTTTTTTGGTAATTTAATGACTATCTTTTTTCACATATCAAAAATGTCAAAAAAAATAAATTCTCGATTATATTAATTGTATTTTTATAGCAATGCCAGAATTTGCAAAACACACGCATATAATAGATTAGATTAATGTTGAAGCTTTTATATTTTCATATTATTTTTATAATCTAGACACAAATATACATACATACATTAATATATATATATATATATATATATATATGTGTGTGTGTGTGTGTGTATGATTTTTTTAAATTTTTAAATACTCACATCAGTTCTATAAAATCGAAAATTGTTTTCAAATAGTGTTAAAAATAATTGATTTTTCTGTTACAAATATTTTTTAAATCTTATGTTAAAGATTTTAAAAAATATTTAGAGCGTATAAAAGTGATAAATATTTCTAAGAAGTCAATTCAGGTGTAATAAACAGTTTTTCCTTTTATTAGAAAATATATATTTTTAAATTGTAAATCCGCATTGAATTAATCGATAAAGAGTGTGTGAGAGTGAGAGAAAGAGAGGGCATTTTCATTTTCTTTTTTTATTAGAAGTTCTTTTTCATGGCGTTAAACACAACGTAGTCTGAGCGACAATGAAATTGAATTCGACGAAAGGTACACCGTATTGTCATGGACAAATCCGTCCCTGCCGTATCGTACGTATAGTCACGCTGCTGCTGGCCGTCCATGATGGAGTGAATGTAAAGTAGTTGGCCGTCGTTGGTCCAGCGGCAGCTAGGACGCTGGAGGTATTGATCTCGCCCTCGACACGCACACACACAGAGTCCACCTTCCTCTCGCGCGCCACCTTCAACCACCACTGCCGAAACCCCCAGAACCAAACGACCACCGACCAAACGAACCCCACATCTCGCCTACCATCTCATACGGCTCTTGCTTGTGCTTCGGTCGGCGGTGTACGCACCACTCTGTGTGTAGTGACGGACGAACGTTGTGTGTACCACCCACTACAATTCCACCCGTTGACACCACTCACTCTCTCTCTCGCTCCGCATGCCTCCATTCCCTTCGACGCCACCACACACGCGGCCTTGTCCTGTCAAACACCCACATTCGACTACGGCCCCATTCTCCTTCTCTTTCGACCGACGGCCACCCATCAGTCTCCCTCCTTTCGTGTACGCAAATTCTCTTCTCTATGCCCTCTTCTGTGCGTGCTTGCTTCCCTGCTTGCTTGCCTGCTTGCTTGCCCGCTAGTCTCTGCATGTGAGCACACCACTATACACGTTACACAGTACTATATCACACTATCGGTGCCTTTGATATACACATGCTCATTTTTTATTAACATTAGCACTCTCTTCGAAAACTATCATTTCCATTGGACATAAATGGACCAGAAGAGATACAATAGTCGATGTTATCGCAGACATTACGAAAATTTCTTAAATTTGTTCCGTAAGCAGCCATGAGGAAACTATGGAGATCTTTATTTATACAGATTGGTTCTTTTATTTCTTTGAAATATCATCAAAGAGAAAAAATACATATCTCTCGTAAACTTTGTCAAATATAACTTTCAATGACTTAATTTAAAAACAATTCACAATTCATCATAATTCATACTGACATCATATATTATATTTAACACCACTCTTAATGAGGGTGTTAAAATAATTTAAATTTTATCAGTGACTTCTTTAAGGAATTATATATATATATATATATATATATATATATTATACTATTTATAAAGTTTATAATATTTTCCGCTTCCAATTATATATTTTCAGTCAAGAGATTTATATTTCTTCCGAATATTATCAACTATTTTCCATGATATATCAAATAGATGTGAACTTTCTAATGGCTAATCTGAATTAACATATTTGTTCTTGTAACCGACAAATTTGCAATTTTTATTTTGTTTACTATAAAAGGATATCCAATTAACTGAAAAATATTTGTTAAAAAAATTTAGCAACTTTTTCCTCTCCCCGGCTCTAAAAGGTTAAAATGTTGCTATAACATAATACTAGTACATTTTTTGACTAGATTTTCCATTCATAAATAATTTAACAAAGATAAAACCTCACCAATTTTCTTTATTTAAGACGTGATGATTGGATTATGTATAGTTAAATTTTACATGATAAATTTCATGCTGATATAGCTAATTATTTGTGAGAGAACGGTATATATAACTTAAATTTTACAATTCCAAAAATGTTTAAGTGTGTCAATATATATTTTAATGCGTTGTTCAATAAAAATTGGAAAAAAATTCATAGAATAATAATTGATGATAATATTTCTTTCAAATAGACTACACTTGTTATAGAAAAAAAAAACAAAATTCAAATATGCAAATATTAAAATCACTCTGAATATTTTTTTTCATTAGCATTCGTTTAAGATAATTGATTTTTACATTTTTGAAATAAATATTTGAAAGTGTATTAAATACTTAAAAAGATATGGCTGTATTGTCTTATATATATATATATATATATATATATATATATATGTGTGTGTGTGTGTGTGTGTATTAGACGTGTAAAAAAGTTTAAAATATTTATTTTTGTAAGAAAATTTTGATTAAAAATCAAATCAAATTAATATAAAGATATGAATGGTGAATGAATGTATTTGAAGAAAATAATATATTATATTACCGTATGAAAATATGACAAATATTGAAAATTTAACGAAGTTCGAGTACTGTTCAATTGCATAGAGCGTGTGACGTGAGCGTGTGTATGTGGTGTATTATATGCATGCAAGGTATGGGCTTTTGCGTGAGATATTGGTATATGTGGTTTAAGAGAATGTGTGAAGTATTGGAAAGAGTAAAGTATGTACGGATATGTAGGTATGTATGTATATGATTAATAAAAAGAGTGTTTGTTGTTGTTGTGGGTAGAGGCGGGCACCGTTTCGAACCTCCACCGCCCGTTCACCGTATTGGAAAATGTGTCGGATCGCACATACTCTCGGACTTTGCGTGTCAAAAGAGGGAAGTGCCTTTTTTACACGTGTACAAGATGTTTGAAAGACATGTTTCATACGTGTGTTTCAATTTTTTTTCGGTAATGTTTTTTGGAATGTGTTTCTATAAAATAAATGAGTAATTGAGGTTACGTTCACGAGGGTTTTTTTTAATATCGAATTTATATATGTTCGCAGATTGAATTTTATTTCATTACGTGCCTGTTACTTTTTTTTATTATGTCGTGTATATATTTGAAACTCTATGAATTATTTTTCAAAAGTTTGTGTATGTTTTAACACCAACAATTTTTAATTCGTATTTTAAATACGAAATTATGCAACAACTATTTTGGTAGAAAAATTATTTCAACAACTTTAAAACGAATTTATTAATTATCAATATGTGTAATAAAAATTCACATACTCACACATGAGCAAACTTTAAACACGCATAACACATACACACACACACACACACACATATATATATATATATATATATATATATGTATATATAAAAAATATTTTTTATACATAAAATAAATTCTAATAACATTTTTACTACAACTTTTTTAAAACTTTTCACAATTGATTTAGACAAGAATTAATCATAACAAAAAACCTTATTTTTAAAACAACACTTTATCATAGAATTTGACCTTTGAAAAATGAATTTCAAAACCAAATTATAATAAAGAACGAAAAATTATTAATAGTTTCTAAAAAGTAAACTTAAAAATTTATCTATTGAAAAATTATTGAATACCATACTTATAGATAAAAAAAAGATCTTGAAAATCTTAATTCATTTTGGATACATTTGACTGAGAAATATTTTTAAAGATGTTCTACTTTCTCTATCATTTCACTATCATCATTAAATAATTGGCAATTATATATTCTTATCTCTTACGAGTATATAAAAAAGTATGACATGTAATTTTTTAAGTAGTTTTATTTTGGTTTGAGATTTTTTTTAAAAATAAACGAACAAGGAATGATTATATATAGATATTATATTAAAATACAATTATACATATATATATATATATATATATGATAATAATTTATATCATAGAGTCTAATTAAAAATTTATTTGAAATTCCTATTATAATAAAATAAGAAAAAGTATCCATATTTAAATATAAATATATACTAACAAAAAAGAACACAAATCCACTTTAGATAAGCCATTTTTTATGAATTTCTATTAATACATTTTTTGTCAATGAGATAAATAATTATTTATGATTATTTTCTGTTCGTATATTTATCGTCCGTTGGAAAATTATTGTTTAAGTCAAAATTATAAATTTTTTGTTGAATTACAAATTAAAATAGTATTTCACGACGAGCAATTTCTGTTCATAAAGACAGTATTATATAATAATATGACAATGAATTTTTTAACTAAATTTGGAAATATAAATTTTAATAAATCATTTTATTGTTACTTTCCTTTCTCTTTCTCTCTCTCTCTCTCTCTATATACATATATATATATATATATTTATATATACATATATATTTATATATATATATATATATATATATATATAAATGGGTGTGTGTATATGTGAATATGTATACACATATTTATGTACAAAGGAAATTACAGAAAATTTGTCAACCCCGGAAAACTGAATATCAAATTCATGAAGGTCTTGAACTAGTAGTAAAATGGCAAATTCAGATAATATACATATAACCTTATATATATATATATATATAAATAAATCGTAGTAATTTAAATACAAAAATATCTTCAAAATGTTGTTCAAAATAAAACATTATTTCGAAAAAAAACATACGTCGTAAAAACAAGAAAAATAAACTGAAAATTACAATTACATATAAAATTTTTATTGCGTTCATAAAAATATTATGAGCAGTAATATGAAGTTAATTTTGTTAATTTTTTATTTGTAGACAGCCCGTGTTAAAATATATCTACAATCAGTGTCATTCTTGAATAGTTTAAATAGATTTAACAGACGAACAAAATAAAATATGAAATAAAGAAAGTATTGTAGCAACGTACACGCATCCACAGTGTAAAATAAAATCAGAACGTTTTATTTAATTAATGCAAACTTTTTTGTACCAATTACGAAAATTATCCGTCATAAAACAATAAATTCAAATCATAAAATATTTAATAAACACGGCTGAATGTCATAAAATTAGGTGGTGTGTCGGTTTCGTCATGCACGTATAAATGTTACACACACGCACGCGTTACATTGTGCACGAGCCTCAATATGATCTACCCCCACAGTCGATTCTCCCCATTCCGTCCATACGATGGAAAATTATCAACAAACTTTAATTAGCTTGGTAACATGAACAATAGATGATGACACTCGGACGGCACGAGTTAGAAAAGTAGATTGGAAATGTATGATTATCTCTCGCGGAACAACGCTGCATTTATATTGATGGAAATGTGGAAAATCAAACTTGGATAATACGTTTTCTGATAGATGACTAAATATGAAAATATATAAGAGATTACTGATATGACATGCAATGCTAATTATCTATTTATGAAACAGTGTTTTATTTTTAATTATATATTTTCTTTAATTATTGAATTGTACGTTATTAACCCGTATGATATATTATAAATTCAAGTTGAGCTTTATTTTTTGAACTGAATTTTTTTTACAGATTGTATTATAAATTATATTACTTAAGTAATTCGAAATAATTAAACAATAATAACAAGAAATGTTCTTCAATAACATCAATATTTTAAAATATATTAACCATAAATAGTACTCTAATCTTTGGTTTCTTTTTAAGGTATTTTGTACGTCGCATAGAAAAGTATATTTATGAAAAAAACGAAAATGAAATAAGAAAAATATTTTTTTGTGTTATAAAATTGAAAGTTTTGTTCCTACTTTCAATCAATAATTTCTAGACCGTAACTCAAGCTTTAAGCCACAGAAACACTTACTTATCTTTTTGAGCAACTTGTCTTGATTTAAAGCTATCATTGCCAGCAAGACAATGACTAATGCTACTAATTCAACATACACTGTGCAACATATTTGCTCAACAACGTACTTCACATTTCACTTCATGCAAATCGATATAATCTGCTATCAATTCAACTATGAATTATACTGATATTAATTTATCAAAATTTATTAAAATTAAAAAAAATCAGTTTTTTATTATCTAAGAGTGCCATTATATCTTCATTTGAAAAAATCTTGGAAATCAACATCCAATTCGACCAATATGTGCCATAGAACCATTGTGTTCGAACCGCATGTATTGTAGGGTCGATTTTTTCAACTCTAAGACCAAAAAAAAATGTTTATAAAAAATCTTCAATTATTTATAAGAGCATTTCCGTTATATACTGACACATTTATTGATCCGGATAAATATTTGATCTTACAAATATTCGCTAACATATAATAAATGTTTAGGTCTCGAATAAGAATAGACTACTATATTTGTTAAATATATATATATATATATATATATATATATATACAAGCGTTCTAATGATGTGTAAGATATTTTTTTAAAATGCTGCATATTTGAAATGTAATGCAACATTAACCACCATCTACCTATATATATATATATACATACATATATATATATATATATATATATATATATATATATAATATTATCTAAATATCAATCGAAAATAGTAAATTATTCACTAAAATACGCTTCCGGTCAACGACATCACGAAAGCTTACTAAGTACCCATAACAAAAGACAGCAAATGAGTTACATTACAATAATGTGCCGTAATAAATCGTAGAAAAGCACTCATTGATTTTCACTTCGCAGTGACTCTATCGCGGAATTGTAGAAAGTTAACGTTTTATTGATTCTTTTAAAGTGTTCGAATTCATATTATATCACTGACTGCTTTCGCATTCATTTGATTTATAATTAAATTTTTTCAACGTTTTTTCTTCTCATTTTTAGTTATCGGTTTCACTAGTATAATATACTTTAATCACATTAATATTTTCTTAAATCAGATTGAGAAATTCTACGAAAGTCAATATCACTTTTATCAGTATCTGTCTATCCATCTACCTATCTATCATCTATCTATATACAGGTAACCTTAACAGACATATATATATATATATATATATATATATATATATATATATATATATATATCAAGTTACCAGTATAATGAGGGAGTTAGGTTCAGAAATAATGTCGCAAAATAAAAATCGCGTTATGCGAGACTGTGACACGTTGTACAACCAAACACCAAATTACCACTTTTTCCACTTCCTCCACTTCATATTTTTGTAATTATACATATCTATACGCTGGATTCTGGAAAACTGCAGATAGCGTTATGCAAGGATTGCTACAATTTGTGAACCGTGTTATATTGAAACCACGTTACACAAGAATACCTATATATATATATATATATATATATATGTGTGTGTGTGTGTGTGTGTATGTATGAATACATACTTACTACTAATTTCAAATAGAAATTTACTATTAATTCTTGGAAAACCATGCATACATATCTGTGCGTTCTGGTAAAAGTGAGAGGGATTCTCGAATACACATTTTTGTGGCTTACGATCTTCACTCTTTTATGAGCTTATGTAACGATCCTCTTAAAATTTAATTCAAATTTCAACTTCTTAACATATTTTTGCGTAATAGCCAGATGTTTATTTGGTAATTAAGTGAAACGTTTGAGGTATTGATTTATTAATGAATCTAGTCATTTGCAACGGATTAATTATTTTAATTAACTGTAAATAGATATCATATATATATATATATATATATATATATACATAATTAATTTATTGAACATAATTCCATTTTTAATTCTGTACTTACAACTAAAAAGTTTTAAAATATGCAGCTATTAGTGTATATGCGTGCTTTTATTTCCTATTCATAAGTTATGAATAGGAAATGGAAGTTATGAAATAAACGACATAAGACACAACGTTTCATATATGCAATTAATATTAATATGTTTAATAGTTTCCATTTGAAGCAGTCCATAATTTAATCTATGAAATAATTATTAGAAAATTTAAGGATTTTTAAATATTAATGTATGTGTGTATGTATATATATATATATATGTATATAATTTATATGTCTGTATAAATTTGCAATAATAGTTTGTATCAGTACATATATCTATAATAAAGTCGGGTAGAGAATTTTGATCATTAGGATTGCGATAACACGTATGGGGAGAAAACCGCGTATCCGTTTTCGTAATATATATATATATATATATATATATATAAGGCGTCCAAATCTCCAACATTTCACTTAGCATTTGAATCTTAATTGAAATTTTATCAAATTAATGACCGAGGCAGCGGAGACGATGGTCGGTGGTACAATCAGCTGCTACAAGCGCCTTAATAAATAACTATGTATTTTACATGGGCGTCCGAGCTAACGGTCGACGAGGGGACCAGGAATGGGTGAGGTGTACGAGACGCACAGTCTCCCCTGTGTTCGGGGCGTGTGCACCGCGCTGGACATTATTCCCGCACTGATATTATGTGCTCGCAGCAAAAGGACGAGATCGCCACAGTTTGCACGGGGATATCTTCATTCGGCGGAACGGCAGTTCACGTGTAAAAATAGTAATGGGATTAGTGCGCGAAAGAGTTATACTTCAATCCAAAGTAATTGAAGAAAATCGTTCCTAGTTAATCGTACATATCGACATTCCGTCATCTATAAACTGCCAATATCTAATAACATACAAAATGATTTTCAAAATATATTTCCTTATTAAATCAGATCAATTATATAAAAGTATGTACTGAAATCATAATATAAAAATTTATAATAAAAACTTATTTTGGAATGTTCTCAAGATCTACGTTCATTAATAATTTAAGTTTTAATATTTTTTATATGTCTATATAATATCAATAGAGTGAATACAGTTGTACAAGCAACTAGTTTTGCTACTTACTAATACTATTTATTAAGGTATAAATGAAGAAAGAAAAGAATGACTGTAAGAAACAAAACAAGCATCCAATATCCCTAATGTAGAAAACTATAGATATAATAAATATTAAATTGATAATTTTATATCAAATTTTTGAACAGAATATTAAAAGAAATGAAATATTGTTTTTATATAAATCAATCACATTTAGAGTGCAAACAAGTATAAAAAAAATCAAAGATTAAATAAATAAATGTGAGTAACATCTATCTTTACTAACAGTTCGTTGAAAAATTTAATTAATGTGTGTACGATAGATGAGGACGATAATATCATTTAATATTTTAGAGTAGTTAGTAATTAAAATGGTACTTACATAAAAAAGACAATTTGTATTGATATCGAGATCGAGTTTCTATTCAAGATTGATAAAAAATAAATTTAATATTTTATCAACTGAAATCTTTCAGAATTCTATAATTCGGTTTTCGACCAATAAACATTTTTTGCATATATTTCATTTTTCTTTACATCACTTCACTATTGTCAACAAATAATTGGAATTTATGTATTCTTGTTCTTTACAAAAAAAACATGTGTAATTTTTAAAGACGCTTATATATATATATATATATAATGGATAGGGAGAGAAAAATATATGGATACAATTTCTTTAAAAAACTATGCCAAATATTTGTTGCAAATAAATTTAAATTTTACTAATAAAAATTATTAAAAATGAATCATTAATAAAAACTATTAAAATATTTTTACTACTTAAAATATGTTTCTTAGTTTAAATTTTTTACAATTATTTTCATATTGTTTTATTGTCTTCATTTATTTTTTAAATGTATCAACTTCAATATTGAAAAGAATGTAAAATAAGTTGAATTAAAAATATATTTAATTTGCAATAAAAGGTCAATAAATTTTCGATAAGGAAAAGTTTATAATAAAAATTTCTTTTTCCAAATTATGAAAAAAAAATAATTTTTAACTTGTACCTCTTTTAGATTTATTTTATAAGGTCGTTTCGTATTATTTTTATTAATATCACACGATATGAATTTTATTTAACGAATTAGTGGAAATTTTTAAAATAAATAATTGTATTTTTCTATTATAAAAATGTATGTTATGTACCATTTTTCATGTTAAATGATTGATATCCTTAAAATCCAATACATTGAGCATTATTTGTATCTTTAACAGTTACTTTTCTCATTTATAATACATACAAACATACATATGATGTGCGTTCGTGAATGTGTAATGTCTACATGTTTTTTGTATGTTTATAATAAAAGTTGAAAAATACGTATATAAATATATGTACATATAAATCCTTACAAATATATTACTTTAGATTTTCCGGAATCTTAAACAATATATTCTCGCAGTGTCTCCATCATACACGACTTGGAACGAATAAAATCAAGTGACATATCGGATACAGAGGCCGTACATATACCTTGCTACTAGAAAATAAGAATGGCGGAATGAATTTTTGATGATGTGACAATATTCCCGCGAACGCATCGCACGATTGCACGGCAACAGCGATGTCGCTCGAAGCGAAGAATAGAGAATAAGGAAATTTGCATGCCGCTGGACTGTAGCTATCTGACTACTAACACCACCACAGTGTAGCAGTGACGGCGGCGGCAGTAACACACAGTGTTCTGCCACCCACCGCCCGCTCATACTCTGAACGTTACTACAACACCCCCCCGGTCTAAAATATAGCCAAGTGTCATCCCTTATCTGCAATGTCCACCCCGCACGGCGGAGTCAGTCGACCAGTAGCCAGCGTGTAGCGGCGCTAAACTTTAATTTATAGTTACCAAGCACTGCATTGTCACGTCTTACGGATGGAACGGCGAGGCGACGCGCGATACGCGATTGGATGAACGAGTTGCTCGTTCTCTACACATCGCGTTTCATTACACCGATTCGGTAATTGTTGGTTTTATGATCAGTCATTGTTTCAACAACAATATATTCTTCGAATCAATCTACTAGGCTCCGATCGAAAATCGATCGATCGAGAAGAGTATCGTATTTTTTATAGGAAGTAACACGAATTACCTAATTCATTTTTATAAACCTGTATAACATACTAGAAGTATATTCACAACTTATTTTGCAATATCATCATCTAATACAAAGAATCTTCTATAACTGTATCAAAAGCATCACTTCATATACTGCTATTTCAAACATAAATGACAAACCAATAGTAGACAAGACAAAAGTGATACATTAGCCACTTTCTAATAACATGCAGGTAATTAAATTAATGTTATATTTAACATTATCAAATCTATTAAAATAGCGCAAAAGGGATTTGATTTTGATATAAAAAGTGACAGTTGAAATATTTTCCAAACTTAAAAAATATATATCAGACATGAATTCATCATAATCAAAATATAGCAAATTATCAAAACAATTACTGAACTTGTTTTATTAAAATTATACAATTGCAAGAAAATGAAAATTTTATTAAATATCCCAAACTTAACATTTGAAAATATATTTTTTTTCAATGAATATATTTGATAAAAATGTTGAAATGAAATTGATAGATGTTTAGTTTAATTTGATGTGAAAGCAAAAGTTGACAGATTTAAGAATTGAATTAAAAACAATCGAATGCAATCAATTAATCAAATCTGGAAAAGAAAATTCTGAAAATGAAGTTTTAAAATTATGGGATATATTCCAGAGAGCTTTGCCTGTTTAAACAAATTAGCAATGGGTATTTTGTATGATTTTCTCTTGACAGACTTGAAAGAGAAATCAATCATTATTAATAAATCAATATGTGTTTTATATAAAGAGATCGAATCAACACTTCACATTTTAATTTACTGCGTGGGAACAAATGAAGTTTATCATAATGAAGAATATCTGAAAAGTATTGAAAAAAGTTTTACCAAGGTAATACTTAATATAAAAAAAGTGTAAGAACTTTAATCCTTACCATAAGTTTCTTGAAAAATATTTACCTCTTCACATTAAATATTTCTATTATGAAAAAGCCTACATTGAAATTCACTGTCGACTTTCCACATTAATTTATAATTTTTATTTATACTTATAACAATAAATTCAACTGACCTAATTTTACTCAAAAAATAATATTATTAATTTTAATTTATTATTATTATTTATAATGTTACTAGATAATCTAGTTAAGTAGACTTACTTTTTCGATATTACACTTTTTGAATAATGAGACTTCTTGTCTTGTAATAACCCAAAATTGTCGTAACTTATACTCTATTTATTTGTCGTTAATGTTTATGGAGTCCTAATTACAGTCCTACAATTTTTCAATCAATTATGAATTTACCAAAAATCAAATTTTATGTTACGGTTGATTAGATTTGATAATAAACATCATCTAATAAATTCAGTTGGTTTTATAATCTATGGACACATTTATATAAAGAATATACTTAATAATCGCATTTATAATGGGAAATTCACTTATCCGGCTATAGATTAAAACATAAGAAGAATGAATGATAAATTACCTCAATGATTAAATTCAGATCTCAGTCGAGTTTTAAATTGGTATTATTTTTTTACTAAAAAGATTAACAAAAGATTAGAAATGTTGTGATACAATAAATAATTAAATATATGTATTTGGAATAAAAAATTGTCATAAATTTATTTTTTCTTTCTCGTGAAATAAATATTTATTTAAAATAATTTTAAAATTCATTAAATAGATTATTCATCGATCAAATTTATATCTAAATAAAGTTCTCCAATTATTTGTAATATAATAGTAAAATTCAAATAAAAAATATAATTCACGAACAACGATGAATAAATAAAAAAATATACGTTACATCCCATATCCTTTTTACGAATGATCCAGCCAATGGAAACAAGTTGGCGAATAAAAGTGAAAGCATGACGAGCACTCGCTCGTATCGCCCATCCATTTAATACAAATAGTGTCCATTAGCATGGCAAAGCGAGTAGTAGTGTGCGGTGGGCAGAAGTAGCGTTGTCCTGCTGCCGGCAGGACAAGATACGTCCCCGCAGGCGAGCAGCACGACGCCGGATGAATACTTGAGGAAGTAACCTTATCGGACGAGATGTTAATAAACTAATCAGTGTGTATCGATATGAATGATGTATGAGTCGTGTCTGACCACACAAAAGGGGAACGCGAGAGTAGACTTCAAATAATGGCTTTGATTCGATTCATCGAAGAATACATACAGCACGTACATGATTGTGTCTTGAAGTTTTCGACGATTATTAAGAAAATGTACTCTGAACTGAACTGAAGAAATAAATCAAATAACCACAAGTATCTGATAAAAGTTAAAATGAAAAGAAATAACATAAATTTCATAAGAAGTGAAACCAAGCAAAATAGTTCTTTAAAATATTTCTTACGATTTGTCACTATATTTTTATTGAAATAAACAATCGAAAACAATTCATTTCATTAATTTTTATCTTCTTTTAAATTCAAAAATAATTAAAATTAACTAGTGTTCAACAAATCACAACTCATGAACTAATTAACATTCATCCATATAATCAAAGCATGTTAAAATTTCTAATTTCACGATTAATTTTGCTGGCAAATACTTTAATGATTAAATAAGAGAAAAATATTGATAAACTTGTTATAATTAAAAAGATTAATGAGAACAAACAAAAATTTTGTATTTTATATTTTTTAAAAATGAATTCCTTTCTCACCCAGCGAATCATATTTTTTTTTCTGATCGAAAAACTTCAATAAATCATTTTCGATTAGATTTTATTCTAGCTTTGCAACATTTCGACTGCGATACCATCATCCTCAGAATGAAAAAATATAGACAAATCTTTTTAGTTTAGATTTTATTGTACTTTGGTGCTCTGAGCATCTGGCATCGATATCGAAATCCACACAAATAACAATCAAAAATGGTATGATGAATAGTAATTTATTGAACATTTAAGATCACAAATTTTTTGTGGTTTGTAAACTGAAAAAGAAATTCATTTTTTAAAGTGAATTTAGCTACAGTATCAGAAATTTATTTTGAAATTTATAATAATTTAGAATGAGTTTGTTATATTTTTTGATATAATCATGTGTAAAACTTCAAGTGTATATATATATATATATACACTATATCTTTCTATATTATAAAAATTAAATATTGATGCCGTTCCCATAACTTTTATTCATTCTTTGATTAATTCATATCAATAACGTAATCTGTGTTTTGATTGGTTGATATCAGTCTCATGATCTGTGTTATGACTAGTTACTATGAATCGTGTGATTTATAAAATATTTTTTTATTTTACATTTTATTTGTATTATTTGTTAATTTATGTTATTTGTTAGTGAGAGAGCGAACTTAGCAAGCGAGAGGCAAACTCCCCTCGTAGATTGATCATCACAGCGAGTTGAGAGCGGAGCACTTTGGTATATATACAATAAAATAATCGAAATTCAAAAAATGCCATACTTTTTTACTGTTAAAATGTTTCTTTTTTAATTATACACATATTTTGATTTAAACTTTCAAGAAATATTATGCATTTTTTTTATATTTAAAGTAACGAATGAATATAATAACATAACAACAGGAAAGAATATAATAACATACTCATAATTAAACAATAAATAATGTCCATAAAACAATATATAATTTCTTGATTTATGAAAACTGGATTTTGAATATACTTTGTCGAATGAAATTGTTGTAATAAAGACATGCTATTACACGAACGGCATCACTGTGATTCAGTGCAGATAAAAGAAAATTATCTTTATTTACTCGTATAACCGATTTTAGGTACTTGTAAATTTTAGTCGATTTGTACAATACTTTGTTGTCATTGAGAACGAATGACAAGAACAGTCTAAACTTTAAACGCACTTGCGAATCGACTATGATTAAATATAATTAATTTTATTGGAACACTAAAGTGTACGTCTGAAAATCAAATATTCTTGCTAAAACGTTGTATAATTATAAGATTAAATACTTAATGTGAATGAAGAATAGACTCTCGTTTTATTTGAAATTGAATGTTGTTTCCTTTGATATATTTCATTCTCATATTCATAAAAAAATAATTAATTTAGTTTTGATAATAACAAATGTATATAAAGAACTTTTTTATATTTCTATATAATAGACTACAATTAAATATTAATTTAAATATTTTATTGCTGTTCGTAAAGTTAATAAATTATTCCCATACATATAATAATCATACAAGTATATATTTGAAATTTCAAAATATTTATATTATGTAATATATATATATATATATATGATCAATAAAATACGAGTGTAAAAGTTTAAATTAATCGTAAATTCAATGAATCTGCGACTACACACACGTTCACGCCTTTGTTTCGAATATTAATTTTTATTACCTGTTTGAAACAAGACACTTTCTTTTATTATTATATTTAATGTCAAATTACTTTCTTTGTTTATCAATCGCTATATATTTTCAAATTTTCCTATTTATTTTATTATTCTTTTCTTTTTAGTAATAAAATTATTTAATATTATCTTACTAACTTTCGTAGTTGATTTTACCTTTTAAATTATCAATAATATTTTATTAATCCCTCGGAGACAGAGAGGGGGAAAGGGTGCTAGAATTTTTTAACAAATATTTTTCTATTAATTGGATATTCTTTTATCGTAAACAGAATAAAAGTTGTGAATTTATCGGTTGCAAGAAAAAATATGTTAATTCAGATTAACTATTAGAAATTTCACGTCTCTCTGATATATCCTGAAAAATCGTTGATATTATTCGGGAAAACATAAATGTTTTGATTGGAAACATATAAATGTAAGTGGAAAAATTGATTGCAATTGAAAATTTGCAGAAATAACATTACTGTTGAGTGTGAACAATTTTAAAACAATCAAGTGTGCATAAAACGGTTTCACATCGGTCGCATCTTGTACCTGGACGTAGTCTCGAAATTTTTTACATGCTTTCTTCCAATGATGAACTTTTGTGAAAAAAATATTATTCAACCCAATTCTCAAGTTCACAATTTTTATAGGTTTTCAAATTAAAATAAACGTGATTTTTAGAAGACTGTATTTTTTAAATGAAAGAAAGAGTTATAAATTTAGTCTCATTAGAAAGAGATTAATGTCATTTAAATATATAATCCAAAAGATAGCGCTCTGAGACCATAGTTTCATTTGAAAAAATCAATGGATTCCTAGATCCACGCCCGGATTTAAAGGGTTAATTGTTTATATAATGTACAATTTATTAAAAGTAATAAATTATTATGAGAATAGTGGAAAAGAAAAAAAGAGGAAAAACGTTACATCACGTAAATCGAACAGCTTTTATAAAATATCTTACAATCTTTGTCTCTCTCTCTCTAATTGTTTTTGTCTGGATTGTTTGTACTTCAGTATACATTAAAATTCATATCGCATCGAATGCAATTGAATTAATAAAGTGTATAATTGGAAATACATTAGATATTTGAGTATTTATTTATTTCAAAAATATTTTGTTTTAAATATTTTTTAAATCTCTAATTTAGGTACATTTATTGTTTTCAAAATTAGTGAAAGTGATGTAGAGATATATAAAGAAATATAGTAAAAACAGAAAAAGAATTTCAATAATATTGTTAAGTAGGGTAAATGTAGTGTAAAAAAATTCCCATTCGATACATATTCGAGACGCATTAAATAATTGAAAAACAAAAGGGTTAAAAGACCAATCTAAAAACACATATCGTCTTACAGAGCAAGGTCGTACACGTCATTTTTCATTGGAATCGACGTCGGTATCGAACGTACGAAGCTGAAATCTCTACTATATACAAAGAGCGTACGAGTTAGTGCCCCTCCGTACAACACACAACGGGCAGCGAGCACATCACTGTCCGGTACGGCAGATCGTGTCCAGTCCAGCGAACAAGCAGGCGCAAGAGAAGCGAAAGCAACGCGTATGCAAATGAAGTTAGCCGTTAGTCCTCTCGTGCTGTCGCCTAGACCTGCCTGCCGCCTCCCACTCCCACCGAACAAACCCAAACCCGAAAACGTCCCTACAACCCATCGTGGGGTGGAAGGAAGCCGTGGCGGAAGACATGAGGGGATGCGATGGAACTGGACGCTGCGGGGCGGCGAGACGAGAATTGGGGTATGCACTGTTGTTGCCCGGAGATGGACGCACGATCTCACATACATACATAGACAAGCATTTGTATATAAATACGAGTATAGATGCTAACGTGTGTGTATGTATAGATGTATATATATATATATATATATATATATATATATATACGTATACATTTACATTTACTTAAAGAGGTATATGTGTATAAGTATATACAAGATAATGTATCCACACGTGTGTATGGTATATTCTAGTCAAGCGTCGTAGCTTTTATTGAAAATGTTTGCGTGATGTAAGTTAAAGATCATTTCAAGGTGTTTCATAAACTCATATATATATATATATATATATATATATATATATATATATATATATATATATATCGACTAAAAAGTATATCAAATCAAGAGTATAAGAAATAAGTTTATTTAAAAAACAATCAATTTATAACAACTGTAAATCTTTTTTCAATATTACATATGAAAAATTATAAATTAAATATTTATAAGAACAATTACAGACAGAACATGATTATGAGAAATGAGAAATATACTACTGTAAAGTATTAAAATTGATTAGACTGAATAATAAATTTAGATTTATTGCACAATTGTATTTGCATATCTTTTTTTACCAACAGCAATTATGTCCAGAAACGGCAACAATACATCAATAAATTTGATAAATATATCAATATATATACGAGATATATACTCGTATATATATATATATATATATATATATATATATATATATATATATATACATAAGCGCACAACTGCTAAATCCACAAGATCTTACTGATTGTTAAGTTTAATAGATTTTATTGCCAGTTTTTGTTTTAAATATTTTTGTTTGGATTAATTTAGAAATTTTCATCATCTGAACGATATATGCAGTATTTTAATAATAATTAATAACAATCTCCAAAAGTGATGTAAAAGAACAGTATCAGGTAATCGTTTTTTTTTTAATTTAAAGTGATCGTGGTCAGTATTGGTATTTTTAATTCAATTCTGTATTAAGAACTAAAAAATATTTCTTGATAGAAAAATATTTATGTATTTTCAAATTAGTTATTTTTAATATTTGACTTCTAACTCGAGTATCTAATATTGATCATCTTTGAAAAACAAATTAATTCGAATATCCAAGTATTATCGTTTTAATATACCTGGACTTAATAGATAACAGGGTTGTACATTTTACATTCGAAGTTAATTGTAATGTTTTGCTACTTGTAATTTCTGTAACTTATTGTTATTTAAAATTGTTTTCATTTTCTTTGGCTCTAGACTAACTATAATACTAATTATTTACTTTATTGTAATAATTTGTACATATAAAATAATAATAATAAATATGACAGAAGTTTTTATGATATAATAAAACTTAGTAATTTTTCTTTTCAAATATACTCGATAAAATCGACAACAGATTATAGTCTGCATACGAAATCCTCACAAGCAACATATGGTCCCGCTGGTTACATTTTCAAAACCCCTACTTTAAACTTTTATTTAATTCATACAAAAACTATTTCGTTTATATATAATTGGAAAACTAACTAATAAACAAAACTCTAAGAATTTTTTAAAAACTATAGATCATTATTTATTTATTATAGATTATACATTATTTATTTTTATTGTTACTAAATAAATTACAGCCCACGTATTTAATTTTTATAATAGTTATAGTTTACAGTTTGAAATACAATTATTATCTTTTAAAACATTAATTATTTTGTACACATCTCTTCATGGTTATATTTTGATTTGTTTCATAAAGTATATTTTACTGAATAACTTTTATAACAAAGTAATAAATAACCATTAATGAATTATGTATGTATTTACGAAAAGAAGATTGATTAAAATTCCTATTGACAAGTGATAGATTAATGAATTGAAGAGACATTTTTTTCTATATATTCGAAGAAATACATCTTATATAATATGAAATAATATAAATTATACATAGTTTAAGTAGAACAAAACTAGTTAACTACCACAGATTCAACTTTTCATAACAAATTATGTTTTTTACAAATTGATTTTGTATACTATATCTTTTAAACTGATTTTCTTTAAAACCTTTTTATGATGACTCATAAAGGAAGTTAGCTCGTACTATAATTAAATTACCTATATAGCTATATCTCCAATATTTGAAATTCTGTTCTCAATTAAGAGTACAATAAATGTAAAATGTCAATTTTTTATTATTAATGAATCTATCAATAAATAAACAAACAAAAGTATAGTTTACACACACACACACACACATATATATATATATATATATATATATATATATATATATATATAAATATATATTAGTATGAACGAAGGCGTAAGTGTATGTATTTTTATAACATTATATTACTTGTGTGTGTGTGCATATGAAAAAAACTGTATGCGTACGAATGTATATACTATATTCACCCACGCATATATCTGCATTACGTAAAACAAGATTGTGTAAGAAAAGTATCACAAACCGTACAACTGCACCACCGTGATACAGTGGACACTGTCCATCTTACCCATTAAGCAGAACCGCCCCTGGCATGCATATACATATACTATATATATATATATATATATATATATATATATATATATATATATGTATG